>JARYZH020000462.1:0-183100 GCA_030021035.2 Notholithocarpus densiflorus | reverse complement strand
TTAATTTATTGGTTTGGAGTATCAAATTACCTATACTCCTAAAGTAATTAATGATTTTCCTATGTTTCATTATCCCTTTTATTTTCTTTCTTATGCCTTTGAAGATACTTAGCCATGAAAAAACCTTCTGAGTTCAAGATCTATGCAAATATATAGTGTTTGATTTTGTGATGCCCATGGTAGTAAAGTTTTCATTGGATAGATAATAAAAGGGTTAATTATACTTTTCAACTTTGAAATTTGGTATAAACTGGCATTAATCCAAGAATCCCATTTTCGAGGGACCAAATCGAACCGGACATAACAAATACCATGTTTAGAGGACCATAATCAAATCAACCCCATTGATGGAGGGACTTTTTTTTTTTTTTTTTTTGAAACTTCAAGGATCAAATCTGAATTTTTTAAAATTTGGAGGATTAAAATCAAACTTATATCCTAAATATCGAGGACCAAAAGTATAATATACCCATAGTAGAATATTTGGCACTATATTCGGGGGTTTTAAAAATATTAGCTTGAAGCCATGACTAACAATTTGGTCCTCAGGCTTTTCATTTAATCAATTCCGTTGCACAATAGGACAGACATAATTCAAGTAATTCATACATAGTGATACTGGCATTTGAAACTATTGATAAGGTAGAAGAACTCATATATTCACTATGTAATTAAATTTCATTACTTTTTAATGTAAGTGATTAAATTTCATTACTGTCATCCACAAGTCCAATGAAGCCATGACTTCGTAAGGCTGGAAGGAACTGGGCAACCCAAACAAGGTAGTTGGTACCAGTAAGTTTAGTGTTAACAAGATTGGTGATATTGGGAGGAACAAAAACAGTAGTGGAATTGGAAGAGGAAGATGCCATGGAAGAAGAGGAAGATGCGATAGAAGAATCTTCGTATGGCTGTTAGCCTATCCGCTCTGATATCATGAAAGAAAATATTGTAAATTGGAAGTGGCAGCTTACATTCCACTGCTGTCCACATTTTGTATTTATATTCAAATATACAGAGATTGTTGATAAGTTACAACTCTAAATTACAACTGAAAGATAATTACAGCCTAACTACAATCTGCAAAGTTTATCACTAAGTGAAGATTACATGATAAATACAATTTGTAGAGTCTATCACTAAGTGAAGATAACTTGAGCACTTCTTCAAGAGATTGAGAGAGTCACAAGCAAACTCATCTTTATCCTTAACATATTTCACATTTTCAGACCAGATCTAAATCTCATCTCCCTCTTGAACCTCCACATTACCTCGTCGGAGCCTCCGTGAATGTTGTTTCGTGACTTCAAGGTTTGTTTACTAGGTAATTTTGTTCTTTTTCTCACTTTGGATTTCGAATACTATTACTATGCTTCACAAAATTTGAAATTGTAATAGATCAATAGCAATATACACACAACAAATGAAAAGATTGGAAGAACTCAAAAAACAACTTGGAAAATCAAAATAGCATTTTACAGTACAAAGCTATATATGTCCATTAAACCAGTAGAACTTTATGAAGATCTTTCTACTTCTCCCATAACGCAACAAAGCAGATACGTACATAAATGACAAGGGTTAAAAGCAAATTTTCAAAATTACATGAAAACCATTTTGGGAAAAAAGAAAAATAAACCTTGAGTGCTTCCCAGATTCGGGTGCGTGGCGGAGGAGACAATTGGGTGCTTCCCAAATCTAAGAGAAATCTCAAAATCCATTTTGGGAAAAAGAAAAAATCAAGAAAAATAAATAAACCTTGAGGTCGCAAAACCACTGTCACATCGGATCCGACAGTCCCTCCAGTAGTATGTGGTCGTTGCTGCTAAAACCCATGAGATTTGGGTTTAGGTTTGTTTTAAAATTGAAGACGTTGATGAAAGTGGGAGTTTATTGAGATATTATTTGGTGTAATAGGGTGTATTTTTTAAAAAGTAAAAGAATTCTGAGCAAGAAAAAAAAATATATCACAAAACATGAGTTTTATACTTCATTCTTACCGAATGCGGACTTTGAATGTAAAATATCACAAAATGTAATATACGATGGGTTAATTATTTAAAACAAGAATAAAAGATTCTGATTAAAAAAAGGGGGAGGGGAAACTATTAATGTCACATATTCTTATTGGTTCTTATCTAAACCTACTACTAACATTATTTTTTTACTTGTCAATAACTACAAGAAAAAACAAAAATAAAATATCAAATTAACACTAACGTCAAAGTCTGATTAGTGAGATTTTAAAAACACTAGATGACAAAGGATTAGAGAGGACCGAAGCTCATAATAACTTTTTCTTTTAATAACTTTTTTTAATATGGGAAACATGCATTAACACCAAATATGCTATTAGACTTTTATTATTAAAAAAAAAAAAAAAAAAAAAAGGAAGAAAGAGAAAATAAGCAAAAGCCCTTACAAACAAAAGGGAGATCAAAAGTATAAAGAACCAACTCCAGAAGATATATTATTAATATACAAACGTTATACGTATCTATATTTTTTTGATAAACTATACGTATCTATATATGTGTGTGTGTCTGATTCATTATTATCACACTTGTTCGACAAATTTACATTATTAAAAGTAGTGAAATTTAATCCACCTGCTTTCTTCTTAAGTCTTGACAACAAAGGCCAAATGAAAGTGTCTCCTAGTGCTTCCAGTGTACCAACTCCTCCACAGCCTTGGCAAGATGTTATTCATTCTGAACACTCTGAACCCAATTTGCATTTATGTGAACTTGCTCAATGCTCTGCTTCAAGATTCTAGCAATCTTGGACTCAGTACAGTTTGCAAAAAACTCCTCTATTTCATTGGCCTTCTCAAACGAAGCAAACTGGGGCATAGATAGAACAGAACATGAAAAAAGAAAAAAAAAAGAAAAAAGATAAGCAATAGCAATAACCAAGTGTAATTGAATTTAACTATATATCTGTTTTTTTGTTGTTGCTAAACTTAACTTCTATGTATTTGTAATTGAGATACAAAGGGCAAAAACTGATACTTGTGGAACTAACAACAGAAGAGAGGAGGAAGGGAGGGACAAACCGGGGAGACAATTGAGTTGACAAAGCGGGCTATTAGATATCCAGAACCCCAGGTTTTTGAAATATGCTCCCAGTTATCCTGCATTTCAATCACATGTAAAAGCATAAAATATGCATTAGACAACAAAGTGGAATGTATTTGTGATGAACGCGGGAATAGAATAATAGGGGATCTGTGCCAAAGTAAATCAAAACAAGGTACCCCTTCAGTCATGTATACATAAATATTTTAGCGACAATAAGCTAGAGAATAGTTATAGACTAGAATCATGGAGACGTGGTTTCACTTGATATTTCTCACATAAAATCGAAGATATATTTCAGAATCTAAAGATCTTACAACCTACTTTCACTAAGAAACTTCATCTTCTCTGGAGCTCAGTTATCTGGTTTTCATCGATCCAATGGGATTTCACAAATACTCAAAAAACTTGTCTTCTTCCCAAAGTCTACTAGTTTTTTTTTTTTTTTTGGGGGGGGGGGGGCGGGGGGTTGGTTTGGGAGTTGAGAAGCTATTCTAAAATTTCCCTTCATTTCTCGACAGAGCAACCCAAATGATCAATTTATGCGTCTAGCATCTCCCTATTTTCCTTTTTATCAGCTATAAATACATGAGATGCACCTCAATGCATGTTCTTCCTACGGGAAAGAAGGTGAGTGCCCTGTCCCCTGAATATGCTTAAATTCCTTTGTCTTCCTCAAACCCACATGTCAAATCTTAGATCAGTCTCTTAATTTTTAAGGACAATTTTAATCAATGTGTAACACAGATATTGTGCATGCTGCATGCACATGATCATCGGAATTTTTTCACTGCAATGTGCACTTTGCATTTTATGTTCAGTAATGGAGTATTACCTTCAGCCATGTCCAAGCTGTTTCGCGTCCTTCCCTACTAACAGCGAGGCCAAGAACAGCATCTTGAGTACGAACCTAGATCAAATGGGAAATAAAGCCAGCATCAATATCCCAAGCTCCATCAGACAATATTTATTAACTTGTACGGAAAAATATTTTGACCTTCACAATTATACCTCAGAAGACAACAAAAAGTTGAGAGCTTCAAGAATTATGCTAGGATCTGGAGAAGATGTTAATGAACCTACAAGCACAAAAAGAGACATGTCTCCAACATACTAGAGAGATTCAAATAATGTTTCGAAACATTTCAAACAATGATATGTTATTACTTAGGACGCGTGTTTTCTCCTGGCTCAAATCAGTCTCTCTGTAAACTCTCAAAAGAGATTCAAAACCAAATCTGTTTGAGCTGCTGACTCTCCGCATTACAGCCACATATGCTGCCTGCAACCACAGCCCATTAGAAAACTTGATAGGTATTGTAGATGGGTAAATACTAGTAATTGACCAATGCTTTTTTTACCAACCTTTCTTATGTCAGGATGGAGGAGTGGCGTATTTCTGTCGTCCAAGAATGCATGAAAACGCCTACTTCCTTCTTTTAGTGCTGGATCATATCCAAACACAGCAAGGGCAGTCCAAACCTCTCCTCTTAACATTGCATCTAGATGGCTCTCACCTTTCTTAGGCTCCCAACCAAGCTTCCTGCAAAGAAATTCAAACTTTGAACAAAATAAATGGAAGATTGAAAATAAAAATGAAGCAACTCTTCATCAATATATATTTTATAATTTCAATAGTTATAGCAATGGGGGAGGGAGATTTGAATCTTGGCTCTCCTCATAAAGGAGAGCAAGCAATGCCACTAAGCAATAAGGCTCTTGGACTTGCTCAAAGTTTTTAAGTGCTCATTATTTGGGTTAGTGATACACACCGGGTTTCCATTAGCATGTAAGGTCTGATATAACTCAGTGGTCTACAACCATCAAGTCAAAGATTCCTTGGAAAGTTTTATACATATTATGCAACTTCAGACGTGATGTCTAATGTTGATTCAATATAATTATTAGTATGTATGACAAATTTTATCTTGACTAAGCATAAATAGAATATCTCCAAATAAAATAAATAAATATGCATATAAGTCAAATAATGCAAGAAATATCTGCATCTTAGATCCTGAGGTAAATTTTTGTGTCTATCACATCAAAACTTGAAAGAGGAATCACAATGATCCTTAAGTGACTTTTTCTTCTTCCTTAAAGCACACCTTTTACATTCTGAGACATTTACAGTTATCTCCCAGATTTAATGATAAAATACCTCGGTCTGCTTTTTATTTTGGTGTTAGCAACTCTATTTAAGAAAAAAAAAGGTTGACTAAATTCAGAAAATGTCATATATAAATATATATATATATATATATTATCGATAGTAGCATATTAATCACCAAAGAATATAAAAATTATTCAGTATATAAAGAAATGATATGCTATAAATTTGTGGAAATGTATTGTTATACATTCTATTACCTTAATAGATAACATCTTATGGGGGCTTTCTCAACCAAATGGAATAAAATCAACTTCAAAGATATCACTTATATAAAAATAAAAACAATAGACAGAGCAACCAGAATGACTTATAAACAAGGACCACCATAGGAATTTCAATTATTTGTATATAGGACAACTTACATTGCTGAACGCAGGAACAGGCTAATAAAAAATTGTTTAACGAATTCCAGCAACTCTGGGTTTGCATCAGCTGCAATTCTTTCAACTTTATAACTTATCTGTGAATTGAGGGATCAGAACTAGGTCTAAGAGCACAACTGAAATATACTAATTCTTAAACAAGAGGTGAACAATACATTGATTAAATTAGACAGCACAGTATATTCAAATTCCCCACTATAAGCACTCATCAAGGTAAGCAATGAATTCAAAGACTGCTGGCGAGCCATACAAAGGGCAAATGAATCATCCAGGATGCCTGTTAAACAAATAAGTAAGTGCTCTTTTCTACCATAAACACATACCATCATAAGATAATTGCAGGTATGAGTACAAATATCAAAATTACCAAATCTGTCTATTGTAGATAAGTATTTTTTCTCTATTGCATATCGGAGTTTAGCTGCAAGGTCCTCATCATATTTAACCCTATAGAAACCAGTCTGATTGAAATTAAGTTTCACCCAAGCAGAGGCTAAATTGCTTTCGTCACTCAGGAGCTCTTTCATATCAAAAGTGTCAGACTTTGTTTGCAGTAAAAAATTCTTGTGCACATCATATAAACCACAGCATAATGTTATTGGAACAATCCATTGCCCTTCTCCAAGATAACCACTTGCCAAAAATTGTGACTGCGATTATTACATTGATTTGTCAGAACTCACTAAGTTCTCAAAATATTATTGACACTCATTACAAAATGAAACAACTCGGTATGCATCAGGGTTAAGATATGTTATTTCAGGAAAAAAAAAATGGGTGAAAGAGATCAGACACAAGAAACCTGTTCAAACTCCAATATCTGATCTTTGACTTTGACAGAGACAACTGGGAACCCCTTTTGCTTTGTCCATGAATTCATGAGCTTGCTCACAGGCTCACCAGATCCCTCCTCAAATGCAGCCCATAAATCTTCTGTCTTTGCATTCGAGCAAGCAAATTTTTTTATATATGAAGCAAGTGACCTCTGATTTACAGATGCAAGAAAAAAGATAATTAAATGACATACAATTACATAAGAAATATTTTACAAATGAGAAAAATTTGACTAATTGAGTTTCTTAATCCAATGAAAAGATTTGAGCAATTATCTCATATATTGCAGAAGATGATTGGTTGACAAAGATGGACCATAAAAGAATAAACCATAACTGCAATCATATAAGTAATACATGGCAGCCAAGAAAGAATCTGGAAGCTAATCACGCTGAAGTTTATGTCACCAGATATCAAGTAGATAAGCTTTCTAAGAGTATTCCTTATCTAGATGAGTATCACCATTGTTTCTATATATAAATAGAAATGAGCACTTTTCAAAATATTAGTTATATAGTATTCATCACGTTAATGATTTCTTCCTAAACCTGTTTCATACTATCCAACTATTTTTGAACAAAACCTCTGTAACCTCTTCAAAACTTTCAACTAGAAAGTTACTGTTGCTCTTATCTTTCTCAAAGACATAATGATGTAGGACAACCAGAACAATTGAGCAATACTATTGAAGACAAGAAATTAAAAGGATATGACCTAAGAGTCAGCACCTAGGCTTAGCTTGGAGTTAGCACCAAGCAGGAAAACCACTAGGAGTAAGCACCTAACATAGAACTGGAGTCAACGCTAGACCAAATAAACCAAAAGACCATTTTTTTCATTCATCAAACTATCAACAATCTCCAAAAGGAGTACAATAGTTTTCTTGTAAAGGATCGCCAAACCCTAGTTCTACTTGGCGTAAAAAACTCTAATTACCTTGTTACTTCTAGGACCTAAAACATAAAAATACAATTGACTTACAAACATAAATAATATTAAATAAAAATCTTCTTGCACCTCCTGCATCACATAATTTATGAAGGGTTTCCATGACTTAAATTTCATGTGAATTTGGGGTGGAGGGAAAAGTGTTTCTTGAATAATAAGAAATATTTTTATTTGGGACACGAGCCATATACCAAAAGAAAGAAAATTCAACAACCAACCTGAAAGCATTCAGCACCAAGATAGCTTTGTAGCATCCAGATAACAGATGCACCTTTTTTGTTACTTATCGTGTCAAAAAGAAATTCCTCAATCTCTCTAGCATGATTTATCTCCACCTAAAAAAGTATGCTTATATAGAGATATACTCAAAAAAGTAATAATACTAGTTCCTCAAAAAGTAATTATTTTATACCAAGAAAAAAAAATAGTGCATGCAGAATTACCTCAATGGGATGGGACTCTGCAAGCCCATCCAGCCTAAGAACTTCTGTACAGTCATTAAGAAACTGAGTCCACATTTCCCATTCTGGGAACAAGTGATTAACTGCTAAATAACTAACCTGAACACATTAAAATAATCGATATATAATTTAAAAGCATGCGGTGTATTAAGGATAATATATAGAGACATGACCCATGCTGGCTGTAAAAAACTGAACCATTTACGAAGAGCTTGGGCTACGTTCCAACAAAAAATGTATATGTTAGTTTTTTTTTTTTTTTTTTTTTTTTTTTTTTAATAATGAACAGGCTCAAGCCAACCTTTGAGGCTTGATTGATAAACAAATCAAGTTGAAACATATTATCAAGTTAGTGGACAAGTAGTTCATGAACTCGAGGCTTGACTTGTATATATATAATAAAATATATACTTTAAATTAACTTTCTTTTAAAAATTTATAGATATAGTCATAAGATATATAAAATTATCGGTTTTTTGCATGATTCAGTTGGTCATAAAAATAGTCTATTTCATGGTTAAAAGTAATGTGTAAATAGAAGGTTAATGAACCTCATTTTTATAGAGCCATAAATGAAGAGAAGTAGTCTGTCAAGTAACTTGATCAATATCACCCAAAATATAATTCTATATATGTGAGCACGTATTTTTTAAATATACGAACAGTTAACCATGACTTTACATGAGAAGGAAATAATTTAATCAAAATATGTGTGAACAAGTTTCAGATTAGTGAACAAAATAAATGACGTAAGGATTAACATGTTATTTAACTCGGTGATAAAATTGAGTCTGGATAATGTGCAAAACATAATTAAATAAAACAATTTGGATCAATTATAACACAAATTAATAAATACCCATATTGTGAATCCCTCATTCAGCCACAAATGAGTCCACCATTCCATCGTTACAAGATTGCCAAACCACTGATGTGCTAGTTGATGAGCTACGACAATCGCAAGCTAGAGAAAAATAATAATAAAACATTTTGTCTAGTGTTATTAAAACAATAGCTCCAAACTATATTAGCCAAACAAAATTCTAACAAAAAGAGCAATATTCACAACATTCATATTACCCTCTGCTCATTAGCAGCTGCAGAATGCTGATTGTCAAAGAGCAAAGTTGTTTCACAGCATGTAACCAAACCATAATTCTCCATGGCCCCAAAGGCAAAATCAGGAATTGCAACCATATCCAATTTAGGAAGAAAGTAAGGCACCGCAAAGTATCTGCCAATATTATTTTGGTTAATTGGAATTTCAAATAATACAACATAAGCACCAAAAGACTTGTATACTGTGTCTCGTGATCAATAGTTTGGTGGTGATTCACAGTAAAACTTACTCTTTGTAAAATTCAAGTGTCCTAACAGAAACATCCAATGCAAATTTCCCTTCATTTACTTTACCAACCTGACAGTATAGTCGAACTTTAACTCCTGTAAAGTGATGTAAGATTACACTATCAAGAACAAGGATCATAATACACAAGAAACAGTGAACATAGTGTTTTTTTTTTTTTTTACCATCAGACGTAAGATTTTCCACATAATCAAATAAACCAACAACAATTGCCACCAAATATGTAGACATGATGGGTGATTCTTGATATGAAACTGTCTTCAGATCCCCGTCCACTTTTTCTTCAATAATTGGCATGTTGGAAAGGGCTACTAGTTGTGATGGCACATCCAATGTGATTTTGAACATAGCCTGCAATGCCCAATAATAAGAGCCAAACTTTTGTTTGCATTCATTTGAAATAGAATCAAGCAAATCTACTTCCAAACCAAAAATAACTTAGTCACAATAAACTGTAAGGTTGAATTTAATCAACCATTCTGTTGGCTTTATTCCGTGCCAATTTGCTTGTAATTCAACATTTAGAAACCCTGTATTTAGGTGGGAATCATGTAAGGGTAGTGTGTGAGAGAGTGTGAAGAAAAGCTTAGAAGTGTGCAAACTGCAGAGACTCGCGACTGGATCTCGCTGGTGGCTCGTGACTGCCAAGTCGCCAAAAGCAGGCACACGTGTGAAGCATGCAGAGGAGCTGAAGAGTCACGCCAGCTGTTGCACTACAGGACAAAAGTCCCAAGCTGGCCAGGCAATTATCTCGCGGCTTGAACTCGCAACTCAGTCAAGTCGCGAGGCCAAGTTGCCAAGACACCCTATTTGGAAAAACTGACTCTTCGCATTCCAAACACACACTAGTATAAATACCCCTTATACCCACGAAATGTAGAGAGCTTTCAGAGTGAATTTTGAGAGAGAAATCCTAGAGAAAAACAAGATTGACTCATCCACAATCTTTTCATAGAGACTCTTCAAATTCCTCTACTCTCACCCTCTCCATTGTTACATCCTTGAGAAGTTCTTAACCAAATCATTTTCTCACCATACCCATATCAATGAGAAGGCTTTTTGGTGCTTTGGGAAGCAGTTAGGAAGGAACCAATGGTTATTGATTGATGCTATGGGCTATAGCGGAATCCGGTAAGCTAAAAAAGAAATAGGTTCGGCATAACCTCGTTGGAGTAGGAGCTTGGGCGGCTTAGGTACACTGGGTAGATTAGGCTTGGAGGGTCTTCTGCTGTTCATGTATCCCAACTACATTCTTTAGTGGATTATTTACCGCTTGGAGGGCGGCGGAGAGGTTTTACGCCGAGAACTTCGGTTTCCTCTTCGATAACACATCGCTATGTTGTCCTTGTGTTTCCATCTCTCTTTCCTTAATCTTTGTCATTTAATTTCTGCTGTGGATGTGATTTTATTTGGTTAAGATTGTTTATCAATTCTGTTTTAGCTTATGTTCATGTTCCGCACATATATTATTTGATAATAAGCTTGAATTGGTAATTTGTAAATTGGGGGTCTAAACGTTCATAGTGTTTTATACGCTATTTGAACTTTCATAAACAAAACACTAGCTTCATGAGAGGTACACTAGCTTCTAATTGCAGCATGAAATGCAGTCGGATATAAAATGTGATTTCAGCAAAAGAAGAGAAGAAGCACAAGATATTAAATTAACCAAGAGAGAGAGATGTGACACCTTGCAAGCAGGTTCATCCCAACACGGAAAGCATCGCCTAGCACCAGCTGGTTCAAACTGTGTAACTGCCATATTCTTCTTCCCACCATTGTGCTCATATGTACTAGAAAGCAAAATAACAACTTAAATATATACACATTACTAGTAAAATTCTCATTTAGCAGAGAATAGAAGACATTTAGCTCCATTTATAAGTAAATAGTGAAGATTGAACTCATTGCTAGGTTCAATCCCATTAAAGAGAGTATATACATCAACTTAAATCTTTAAATGCTATGGTCAAAGGCCTGCCTGATAATCTCAACCATCATTGAAAATAAGTTTTTAATCATTCTAAGCATATTTGAAAGCAATTTTTTTTTTTTTTTTTTAAAAAAAAATCATATGGGGACACCCCTTAACCTAAAAACTTAAGCCAATGAGTATGAGTCCAATTATGTTATATTAACATTTAGCTGCTCACACTTGTCAATAGTATCCAATGTGGACTTCACTACTTCACCAATTGTGGTACTACTCACTTGTGAATAATATTCCAACAGTAGGTTTAGCATTTTCTTTTTTATGTTAAGTTTAAAAGTTCTCACACACACACCCTGATAGTTTATAAAGAGAGTTATGTAATAAAATTTGTAATATTATCATAACAAGCATCACTCGACTATTGTACCTTGTATAGAAGCCCTTCATTTTATCGTTCAAAGTTCCTTTAAAAGAGATGGTGAGAAGTCCAATCCCAATGGGAAGTGTGTCAGAAAAGTCCAAAACCAAAATCTCATCCTCTTCAACCACATCAACATATAAAGGCTTCAACACCTGCCCAAGTCCAAAACTTAATTCATTTATTCATTTAGCATTTTATTTTAAAACGACATGGCGTTTGGTTTGGCATGATAAATATAAATTCAGTAAGTCATTCTCGCATTCAAATAATAAAAAGGTTGACTATTTCTTTGATTAGCTTAATAAGCTAAAGCTCAAAAACATCAACCGCATCAATAAAGCAAGGAAAGCACTAAACTAAAGTTTAACAAGACATTTTTAGAAACTTTATATATAAGTTAAAGCAGTTATATTAGTTTAAACTAACTTTAAAAGTAAAGTAGTTAGGGTGATAGAAAGATAAGATAGGTTAGATAACTATGACCTGGTTAGAATTAGAAGCGTCTGTAGCAGCTAGGTGATGAGCGAAAGATATGGAGGCGGTATCAATGGAGAGTTCAGCAGCGTTGAGGACAATGAAGCAAGTATCCGCCGCTATGTTGAGCTCAATAGCCACAGACCCTGCAAATTTGCACGTGCTCAGGTCTGGTTTAAGCCATATGTCGTAGCGTTTCGGGTCAGCAAATTTCGGAAGCCGAGGTTGCCCTTTTAATTGCTCCATCCTTTTTTTGTGAGATTCGAATCTCTCCTTTGCATCCTCCTCCTCTTTTTTCTTTTTTGCATCCTCTTCCTCTTTTCGCCTTTTTGCATCTTCCTCCTCTTTTCTCCTTTGTGCATCTTCCTCCTCTTTTCGCCTTTTTGCATCTTCCTCCTCTTTTATCCTTTTTGCATCCTCCTCCTCTTTTTGCCTTTTTGCATCTTCCTCCTCTTTTTGCCTTTTTGCATCCTCTTCTTCTTTTATCCTTTTTGCATCCTCCTCCTCTTTTCGCCTTTTTGCATCCTCCTCTTCTTTCCTTTTTGCATCTTCCGCCTCTTTTCGCCTTTTTGCATCTTCCGCCTCTCCATTATTGTCCTATTACAAAAGTTCACATTGAGGCATCAATAGAGCAGAATGCATGGGAACTGAAGGAATATATTGAGGAACTTTGTTTGGGATCTGGCAAGTGTGGAAATGAGACCAGCTTGCTCAAGTGTTGGCAGTGATTAAATGCTTGGAAGTATTTGATATGTTCAATTAGTGAACTTCAGTTTTTTTTTTTGGGTGGGTTTATAGAGGATTTGTATATGCAACCTAAAAAATATAACATAAGTGAGAACTGTGATATATATATATATATATATATAGGTGATTTGGAATTTGTTAAAGGAGAATTAGCGTTTCGTTAATATTTGGAGGGCCATGGGTTGAGGAATGGGCTAGCTAAGAATTTTATTACCTTTTTGGTGTTTTTTTTATCAAAATTATTATATTATTATTAGTATTATTATTATTATTATTATTATTATTATTATTATTATTATTATTATTATTATTTTGCCAAATTGATTTTGTTGGGTTTTATTTTTACTAGTATACAAATTTGAGGGCTAATTTTAAAATTTGAAAAAGCAAAAATTATGAGCATGTTTAACCAAAAAAAAAAAAACATGACTTTGTATAGATTAGAATGAAGAAAAAAAATACATAAGTTGAGCCTCACTAGTCTATTGAATATCTATAACTGACATTTTAAAGTTTTGAATAATGCTTATTGTTGTTGTAAAATCAATATAATTAATCTATATACAATTATCCATGCTATCATCCTAGATGGTTTTTTTTTTTTTTTGATAAATAGCATCCTAGATGGTCAAAAGCTGATGACAATCAATATAGAATGAGGAACTATGTAATCTATTATTACTCACAGGTTAGCTTTTAGACTTTGGATATGGAAAAACTTAATGATAGAAACTAAAGCTAAGAAAGTTATGTGGTATGTAAGTACAAAAATAGGTTTGTTCATACTGCTGAATTGATAGCAAGAAATATGAATTTCATACCGAAAAGAATTGTATGATACCATATGTCGCCACACCGACGATCGCTGCCACTGGTATAAGGAACCACATTTTGGGAAATTTTAGAGATACCCAATTTGAGAAACTAATGAACTCGTATGTTATGAATCAATTCAAGAGTCAGAGATTTATGTCTTTTGCATCCTCTAACAAGGATTGCTTTATGATTTTCAGGTGACCTTTGTAAGGACAGACCAAGCTTCTTAAATATAGGAGCAGATGAGTGAATGAAGAAGAGATTGAAGCTTAAGCTTGATATGGAATGAAGAAAGCAATCTATTCTTTTCTTTTCTCTTCCTTTCTTCTCATTCTTTCCAAATTCCAATTTTCATCTTCAAGAATTTTATTTTGTATTTTGCTTCCTTTATCTCCCATTCCTTATTATGATTTTATATTTTAAATACTGGTCTCTGTATCAATTTTCTTTTCCTCCTCTATTATTAAAATTATTAAAGAATCAGTTTACTTTGAAAAAAGGCAACAAAACTGGCTTGAAACATTCTGATTCTCACTAAAGAACTATGACGGGCAATAAAGTGGAAGATGCAAATCCTAAATATTTATCTCTGTCCTTCGAAATTCTGTATCTGCACAATCTAAGGTGTTGGATGAAACCAAACGTGTAGCTCACGTGGGGGAAGGGGAATAATGATGGAAGGACTCAAGGTTTTGCAGAATTTTTTCTGACTGCGTACTACTAAATGCTTATAGTAAGCAATACATGTGCTCCATTATATAAGAAGGATGTTGTGGACTTCATTATAAGAAGGCAAGGGCGGCTCCACTTTGAAGGCAGGGTGGTAACCACCCTGACCTGCAAAAATAATTATTATTATATATAAAATTTAAAAATTTATGATTTTTTTACTCTTAAAAAAAATTTGTGACCACCCTAACTTTTCTTAAGCCCAACATAATAAAACTTTGGATAAAATTTGGCAACAAACTTGGTTGTAGGCTAAAGCTATTTTCTTCTTATATCCTCCATGCTTGCAAAACTTCAAGAAGATCAAAGATCAATAGCTATTTTATCAATAAAATGTTTAAATTTTGAGTTTTTGTAGTCTAAAATTATACATGAAAAATAAGTTTATGGATCAAATAATAAATAATATCTAATTGGCATGAAATTTGATGTGTTTTAAGAGCATAAAGAACATGCACTTTAACGGTTAGATTTTCA
The DNA here is from genome assembly GCA_030021035.2 of Notholithocarpus densiflorus. NCBI lineage: Eukaryota > Viridiplantae > Streptophyta > Magnoliopsida > Fagales > Fagaceae > Notholithocarpus > Notholithocarpus densiflorus. The sequence goes on along the minus strand of JARYZH020000462.1, from coordinate 168,261 downwards.
AAATATGTAGTTGTGGGGTCATAGAGCCCAGTGATATATATCCGCCTTTTGTACTGAGCCTGAGGCCCATACCGAGGCCCATAATCACATATGAAGAAGACAGTGGAGATCATGACAACCTAGGAAATCGTGCCGAGGACAACTCTGTCCTCGGCTAGCCAAGGCTGAGGTAGAAGAAAAGTGATTTACCGGCAAAGAAAATCTTCCAAAGCACTCCAAAGAAAAAGATAAGTACAGCAAGTAAGTACACTGGAGCATGGTGGTAGAGCAATTCCAGGAAAAGCTGCTGCCTCCACATTAAATGCTTCACAACTAACACTCTGACCGCATTAATGTGGAAATGATACCTGAGCAGTGGCTTTTCAGACTCACAGCTACTACCTAAGAGCTTTGGGAGGAGGTTGATGTGACAAAAACCAACAACAGTAGATCTGACCTGCACGTGTATGGTGGAGATGAAGGAGGAAAGTAGTACATAAGGAAGAAGGAGCTCTGAGAAAAGAGGATGGGAGATTTTACCAGAGAAAACACTGTAGCAATATGAACTAACTTTGTAACCATTGTCACCGTCACTTAAGAAATAATAAGTTGAAGCTCCTCGGACTAGTGCCAAGTATTGAATTGCTTGCTCAAGTCCATATTTGTTTTAATTATTCATCCTTTAAATCATCTTCAACTGTTATTATACTCATTAATGCCCAGTTCTTCTACTCACTCTCTACAAATTTATTGTTTTGGGCTTACTGGGTTCGAATTCACTTAGCCCTTAGGAATAGTGCTCAAACCCAGTCCCTACAATTGGCGCAGTCTGTGGGAAGAACTTGTGTGTTAGTGAGTGCAACAGTTAGACATGGTAGGACCAGGTCCACGCCAAGAAAACCCACGCCAAGCAGATCCCCAACGGACAAAACCTGTAGGATCCCAGCAACAGGGTAATTTTCCTGGCCCTGAACATGAACAAAATCAGGAGAGTGAAAGGAATCAAGAGGGGAGTGTACATACCACCCAAACGAGCAAAAGCCACTCCCAAGTGGGCAGTCACGTATCCCAAAGATAAAACAATAACCAAGCCACGCAGCAGGAGATAGATGACTTGAAAAAGAAACTACGTTATGCAAAGCAGAGGCGGTCTCCTTCCAGTTCCGATGTATCCTCTAATGATGAAGAGGACGGCAATTATAGACAGAGATCAAGAACTCCTCCAAGCAAGACCTTCTCTTATGATGACGAACACCATCATAGACGAAAACGCAAGGGTCCATCTAGTAGGGGCCTGGGTAATGATGCCATGAGTAAGGCTCTGGATCAGATCTCTAAGTCACCCTTCACGCGCAAGATAGAAGGGGCTAGGCTACCTCGGTGGTTCCATCAGCCTACGTTCACCGTTTATAATGGTCGAACGGACACCGTAGAGCATGTGAGCCAGTTTAATCAAAGAATGGCCGTCCACTCCAAGAACGAAGCTTTGATGTGCAAGGTTTTCCCATCCAGCCTAGGACCTGTAGCGATGAGGTGGTTCAACGGCTTGAAGACGAACTCCATAGATTCCTATAAGCAGCTCACCCAAGCCTTTGGCTCTCACTTCATTACGAGCAGCAGGGTTCCTCGGCCTCTGAGTTCGTTGTTGTCATTATCCATGCGTGAGGGGGAAACTCTAAAAGCATACTCGGACAAATATTGGGAAATGTATAATGAGATGGACGACAACTTTGATGACGTCACCATCAGAACTTTTAAAAGCGATCTCCCAACTGAGCACGGCTTGAGGAAATCCTTGACTGGTAAGCCCGTCACCAGTGTATGTCAACTTATGGACTGGATTGACAAATATAAAAGAGTGGAAGAGGACCAGTTGCAAGGGAAAGGAAAGGAGAATGTTATCCCTCAAAAGAGGAGGGATTTCAGGTCGGACCGATACAACAATAACCATCCGATGAGAGATTTCGCAGGGCAATCCGGATCAACCAACACACAGACGGTTAACACCGTATTCAGAGAACCGGTACATCAAGTTTTGGAGAAAATCAAGAATGAGTTATTCTTCAAGTGGCCGAATAAGATGGTTGGAGACTCCATGAAGCGTAATCAGAGCCTGTATTGTCAGTACCACCAGGACCACAGACATACTACAGAAGACTGTAGGAACCTTTGGAACCACCTGGATCAGCTGGTCCGAGAAGGGAAACTGAGGCACCTTTTGCATCCTTCTAGTGGTCATCAAAGCCAGGCAAACCAGGAGCCCTGGAGAGACACTTCCTTAAGACCACCCATAGGAACGATAAACGTAATCTTTGCTGCTCCAGGGAGGACGGGCTCATGCCCTTCTAGGGTGATGTCTGTAGCTCAGCTACCCGCCGATGACTCTGGCCCAGAGCCGAAATGACCCAAAGTGTATCCTCATTCGGTCTTGAGTTTCTCCGAGGAAGACAAAATTGGAACCATCCAACCCCACGACGATGCGTTGGTGATCACTCTTCGGATTGGGGATTACGACGTGAAAAGGGTAATGGTAGATGATGGTAGTGGAGCTGAGATCATGTACCCTGATCTCTATAAGGGGCTGAAGCTGAGACCAGAAGATTTGATGCCCTACAGCTCCCCCTTGATGAGTTTTGATGGGAAGATTGCCATGCCAAAAGGCCAGATTAGACTACCTGTGCAAACTGGCTCGGAGATAGTGGAGGTTGACTTCATTGTGGTGGATACTTACTCCCCTTACACTGCCATCGTGGCCAGACCTTGCCTTCATACCCTAAGAGCCGTTGCCTCCACCCTGCATTAGAAGGTGAAGTTTCCTTCCGAGGGCCGGGTCTTGGAAATTCGAGGTTGCCAAGCTACGGCAAGAGAGTGCTTGGTGGCTGCCATCTCATATCGGCTTAGAGCAGAGAGTCCTCAGCCCATGTTGAAGAAAGCTCATAGTAATCAAAGACCCCGACATCGCCTATTAATGCACCATTCGAGGAAGCAAAATGTGAGGATTTAGAAAATGTGATCATTGGAGATGACCCGGAGAGGTTCTTCCAGGTGGAATCTCAACTGCCCCTTTGGGAAAATGAGGGATTGATAGGGTTCCTTAGAAAAAATGTTGACATGTTCGCATGGGACGCTTGTGATGCCCCAGGAATTGATCCGAACTTCATATGTCACCACTTAAATGTAAATCCATCAGCCACTCCCAAAAAACAACCACCACGGCACCCATCCAAGGAGCACGTCAACGCTATTAGGGACGAGGTGAGAAAGCTCAAGCAAGCAGGGACTATCAAGGAGGTGTTCTACCCTGAGTGTTTGGCTAACACTGTGGTTGTAAAAAAGAAGAGTGGGAAGTGGCGAGTTTGTGTGGACTTCACAGACTTAAACAAGGTGTGTCCAAAAGACCCGTTCCCCATGCCTCGGATAGACTAGTTAGTGGATGCAACTGTAGACCATCCTCAGATGAGCTTCTTAGATGTCTTTCAAGGCTATCATCAAATACCACCAGCCTTGGGTGATTAAGAAAAAACAACATTCGTGACCCCTATTGGAAATTACCATTACAAAGTGATGCCCTTTGGTTTGAAGAATGCGGGGTCTACCTACCAAAGGATGATGACTAGAATGTTTGAGCCACAGCTGGGCAAAAGTATTGAAATCTACATAGACGACATGGTGGTAAAAAGTAAAGTGGTGTCCGAGCACGTGGGAGACCTCGGAGTCATTTTTGACATCTTAAGGAAACACAAACTGCGTCTCAATGCCTCTAAGTGCTCATTTGGTGTCGGGTCTGGCAAATTTTTGGGTTATATGGTAACTCATAGGGGAATTGATATGAGCCCAGATCAGATCAAAGCAATTCACAATCTGCAACCTCCTCGGAACCCCAAAGAAGTTCAGAAACTCGCTGGAATGATCGCAGCCTTGAATCGGTTTATTTCCAGATCTGCGGATAGGTGCCGACCATTTTACCTCCTGATGAACAAATGGAAAGGATTTGAGTGGTTCGAGGACTGCGCTTTGGCCTTCCAACAACTTAAGGAATACCTATCCCGGCCACCCATCATGTCCAGCCCTAAGGCCGACGAAGTCTTGTTCGCCTACATTGCGGTGGCCCCTCATGCTGTAAGCTTGGTGCTGATACGAATTGATGGTGGCATACAACGGCTAGTCTATTATGTGAGTAAATCATTACATGAGGCCGAGGTGCGTTATTTACCATTGGAGAAGGAAATTTTGGCAGTAGTGCATGCCACGCGAAAACTCTCTCATTACTTTCAAGAACACACCGTTGTTGTTCTAACTCAGCTTCCACTTAAGTCTGTACTCCGAAGTGCCGATTACACGGGAAGAATTGCCAAGTGGAGCACAGTTCTAGGGGCTTTCGATATCAAATACATGCCTCGGACCTCTGTCAAGGGCCAAGTCCTCGTTGATTTAATAGCCGAATTTGCCGAACCCCCTATAGAAATAGTAGCAGAGGAGCAAAATGTGGATGGAAAATCGGTTGGCACAATCTCCGTGCAAAGACCCTCATGCTGGAAAGTGTATGTTGATGGTGCAGCAAACCAAAGGGGGTCTGGAGTGGGGCTAGTTCTAATATCTCCTAAGAAGATTACCATAGAGAAATCATTGAGACTATTGTTCTCGGCCACAAACAATGAAGCCGAATATGAGGCTTTGTTGCAAGGAATGGCCATAGTACAGAAATTGGAGGGAAAGGCGGTGGAAGTATTCTCGGACTCGAGATTGGTTGTGGGCCAAGTGAAGGGGGAGCTAGAGGCCAGAGATGTGAGAATGCAGGAGTACTTGAGTCAGGTCAAGCGCTTGCAATCGAATTTTGAATTCTTCGACTTGTCACACGTCTCTAGGGGTGGAAACACACACGCAGATTCATTGGCCACTCTTGCCACATCCTCGACGCAGGGTTTACCTCGAGTCATCCTTGTTGAGGACTTGTGCAGAGCAGATGGAGTCAAGAAGGACATGGTTCAGATCCATCAAGTCAGAGTGGGTCCGAGCTGGATAGATCCTATAATGAGCTTTCTTAAAGATGATACACTACCTGAAGAGAAATTAGAAGCTGAGAAAATACGAAGAAAAGCTCCTCGGTTCTGGCTGTCTGAGGATCACAAGTTGTACAAGCGCTCCTATTCTGGGCCGTATTTGCTATGTATACATCCCGAAGTGTCAGAGTTATTGCTCGAGGAGTTGCATGAAGGAATTTATGGGAGTCACATAGGAGGAAGATCTCTGTCTCACAAAGCCATCACTCAAGGATATTGGTGGCCGGGTATGCAAAAGGAAGCCCAAGAATATGTGAAGAAGTGTGATCAATGCCAAAGGTTTGCCCCAACCATCCATCAACCGGGAAGGGTCCTCAATCCCCTCTCCAGTGCTTGGTCGTTTGCTCAGTGGGACTTGGATATTGTAGGCCTCTTCCCTAAAACAGCAAGAAATAAGAGATACCTATTAGTCGACACAGACTATTTCACCAAATGGGTCGAAGCCGAGCCCCTGGCTAACATCAGGGATGTGGATGCTACAAAATTTATCTGGAAGAACATTGTTACTCGATTTGGGGTCCCTCATACCCTCATCTTGGATAATGGCCTTCAATTTGATAGCAAGGCCTTCAGGAGATACTGTTGTGACCTGGGAATTACAAACAGGTATTCCATTCTGGCCTACCTCTAAGGAAATGGACAGGCCGAGGCTGTCAATAAGGTCATAGTCAATGGGCTGAAAAAGAGATTGGATGATGCGAAGGGAAGATGGGTGGAAGAACTGCCACACGTCTTGTGGACATATCGGACTACACCATGTCGGTCAACAATAGAGACTCCCTTTTCCATGACTTATGGGGCCGAGGCTGTCATCCCCCTAGAGACTAGCTTCCCAACGTTGAGAACAAGTACCTTCACTCCGAGCAACAACGATGAACTGCTAGGGAAGAGTTTGGATTTAATTGAAGAGAGAAGAGAAAAGGAAATGATCCAACTAGCCTATTACCACCAGAAACTCAAGTAAGGGTATGATGCCAATGTGAAGCTACGGCCACTAGCACCAGGAGACTTGGTGTTGAGAAAAGTTTTGGGTAATACCAAGAACCCGGCCTGGGGAAAGTTGGGGTTCAATTGGGAAGGACCATATCGCATCACTTCAATAGTAGGAATAGGTGCATATTATTTAGAAAACTTAGATGAGAAAGCTGTACTCCGCCCATGGAATGTAAATAACCTAAGAAGGTATTATTATTAATGAAAGCAGCTTTGTTTGCACTCTGATTTATTGTAATTGCGTGTCATACGGTTCACTACTATCTAAGTATTAAACAGAAACTAAGTCATGTCAGGCTCCTCGGACCACAAATTTAGTAGAAATTAATACCCTTTGACATCTATCGAAGTATTAAACAGAAACTAAGTCATGTCAGATTCCTCGAACCACAGACTTAGTGGAAATTAATACCCCTTGACATCTATCGAAGTATTAAACAAAAACTAAGTCATGTCAGGCTCCTCGGACCACAGACTTAGTGGAAATTAATACCCTTTGACATTTATTGAAGTATTGAACAGAAACTAAGTCATGTTAGGCTCCTCGGACCACAGACTTAGTGGAAATTAATACCCTTTGACATCTATTGAAGTATTGAACAGAAACTAAGTCATGTCAGGTTCCTCGGACCACAGACTTAGTGGAAATTAATACCCTTTGACATCTATCGAAGTATTGAACAGAAATTAAGTCATGTCAGGTTCCTCGGACCACAGACTTAGTGGAAATTAATACCCTTTGACATCTATTGAAGTATTAAACAGAAACTAAGTCATGTCAGGCTTCTCAGACCACAGACTTAGTGGAAATTAATACCCTTTGACATCTATTGAAGTATTAAACAGAAACTAAGTTATGTCAAGTTCCTCAGATCATAAACTCAGTGGAGATTAATACACTATGGCATCTATTGAAGTGTTGGTTAGACATTAGCCCAAGCATTAAAAAGAAGCAAACCCCTGATTCCCTTCTCGGATCACATGGTCAACGCTTGAATATTTTCTCAAAGTTAGAAAACTTGTTAGAGTTGATAGATCCAAAGTATGTCTTGATAGTACTGTGGATTTAGTAGTCTTGATCTACTCTGATTCTCAATTAATAATATGTAAAAACTGTGTTTTCCCTTATGCAAGCAACTTCGCACTTTTATAGCATATGGCTTTGTTCAATCAAAGAACAATCAAAATGAAAATTGCATAAGTAAAAAAATAATAATAATAATCCATATAAATTCGGGAAAGTAAAATGCACATTTCATTAAAACATGTCTTAGAGAAAGGAAATTCCATTATAGAAATTGTAACTACATTATAAAAATGAGGATTCATGGTTTCAACTTTATCTAAAGCCAATCCTTGGAGGTCTTGTCGACTTGAATAGCTGCTTCAATAGGAGTTACTTTCTCTTTCTCCTTAGGAGCTTACTGGCAGGCATGGTAACTGAAGCTAAGACCAGTTCAAAACCTTGGGAAGCTGCCCCATCTTTTGTAACCTCTGTAGTCTTATCCGAGGACCTATCCACATCAGAGGAGATTTCCTTGGGAGCTTCAAATTCTTTTGCTTGCTCCTGCTAACTGGGAGGAGAAGGATCTTGGGGCTGTGTCTCTTCAATAGGGTCAGCAACTATAGAGGCCGTTTCACCTTGAGTGGGAGGAAGGTCCGAGGCTCGTATGGCTGGTGGGTAGTAGATATTTTATGGTTTTCTTAGTTCAGAAGAAGCCTCAACCTCAGCTCGGTTGAGGGCTTCACCCTAAGTCTGAGCGCAATAGGTTCAACACACGGTTGTGACCTCTGCCCTAAGGGTTTCCTCCGTCTTGGCTACTCCGACGTCGTAACCATGCTTCTCAGCCTCATCCCGAGCCTTCTCGGCCTCCTTCTTAGCTTTCTCGGCTCATCTTTAGACCTTTTGGCTTGATCCTTCAGCTTTTGGACTTCTTCTAACTTCTTCCGAATGACCACTATTTGCTCTTTAGAAGAAGCCAACCGTTCCTTGGCATCACGCAAGAGCAGCCTCTGATCCTCGGCCTGCTTCTGAGTGCCCTTCAGAGCCGATTCAGCGCTCCTTCTCACCTTTTCCTCCTCTTTCAGTTTGTTCCTCAAATCCTTGTTGGACTGATCAGCGATGTTAAACGACTCCACAGCTGCCACGCGCCTAGTCTTCTCATCGTCCAACTGCCGATAACAGGAATTGGTTATCTCCTCGGCCCTAAAAGTAGCTTGGACAGCCTGAAAGAAAAGGGTTAGTAACCTTACAAATAACAATAAAGATGTAAAAAAATAAATAAAAAATAAAAAATAAAAAAGGAGGGCTACATACCATGCCCAGATATCTTTTGAGGTTAAGGAAAACCTCATACCTCCTGATGGACCGTAGCTCGGTCATATCATTGGGGATTAGTAAAGCCTCCTCCAAAGCCAAGGCCACATGGCATCCATTGCCTCCACAGAAATCCCTGATGGATGCGTTATCCCTCAAGGGCTCACCATTGAGCATTGAAGCTGGAAGCCAGGCCTGAGGCTTAGGTGGCTGATTGTCTCTCCTCTCTGAGCCTCTCTGCCCTGCTTGTCCAGTATTTTGCTACTTTACAGCCCGTTGGGTCTCTTCTTCAGGCGTAGGGCGAGATATCCCAGCCTCCAATACCTCATTGCCCTTCTGCTCTCTCTTTCTCTTCAGGTCAATAGGTTTAGGTCTGGATGGCAAAGGTGGCTGAGGAGGAGGAAGAGGAAGTTTGGGAGAAAGAGGAGGAAGTTTAGGCTGAGTTGGTTTCCCAGGCGCATACTTTCCAGGCTGGGACTCTATTAAGTCCAGCAAACTTCTTTTAGATTTCTTTTGGGTACCCATCTCATCCAAAGTGACGATGCCTACTTGTTGTTGATGGTCAAGGCCAGCTGATGTACTCTCGGAGGATAGAGGTCGGTTGAATACCTCAAATTCGTCCTGGGAGTCTAACAAATCTACAATCCCCTCTGGCTCTTCTTCTTCTTCTTCCTCTTCTTTTTCTTCCCCTCCTTCCTTAACAACGGGTTGGGATGGGGATGCTCCTACTGAAGGGATGCCCACAAAGAGTGGCTGTGTAAAGGGCGTACCCTCAGGAATTGGAACGCCCTGAGGAACAACGAATCCTTCGAAGGTCACACTAATACGGGGAAGACGAGGATCGTTGGCTTTTATTACACACTTGGGAGCTTGGAATCCAAGGGAAATAGGTTTGTACCCAAGGATTACGTGTGCTACTCGTAATTGACCGTCGGCTTCATTTACAAACACCTCAGACCGTAGAGTTTTGTCTAGACTATCTCTGTTGACCAAGTTGAGTCGAGGTATGGTAGAACGTCTATCTGTAAAATCATTAAAACGGAAGGAGAATTTGTCAGAAGCAGAAATAGTGTGAAACAAAAGGGAAATATAAGCCAAGGTGCATAAATTTACGACTAGACCCCCACCTGATGTTCCCTCCTTAATCGGACAAGGTAGGCCATCATGCCATTCCCCAAAAAAGATTAAAAAATCTTCCTTTAGCCCTTGTTTGACGTTGGGAGGCATTGAATTAGCCTTACTTCGGGATACCTTGACTTAAGGTAGTATCCCTGCCCTTTCAAATGATGTAGGTTGTATACCCAGTTGACATCATGGTGTGTCAATCCCAGGTTCATTCTCTCATTTAGGGCTTCTACACTCCCTAATACTCTGAACATATTTGGGGCGCATTGTGTGGGGGATAGTCTAAAGAATCTAAGGTAGTTCCTCGTGATATTACCCATAAGGATGGTCATCCCTCCCTCTATGAAGACGATCATTGGGATGACCACCTCTCCCCCTTTCCTATATTTCATGCCCACTATTGGTGGGATCTTGTACTTAGCCCTAAATCTCTCTTTATCCTCCTCGAATTCAACTAAACACCTGAACCTACCCATCTCCTAAGAAGTTTTGAAGAGAAATTAACAAGTTTGAAATGAAAGATAAAGTCAAGAAGGAAAAAGTGTGATGAAAAGAGAATATATGGAAAGAAACAAAACAAAGGGGGTTCGAGGAAACTTACAGGTTTGAAAAGAAGGTCCTCGGACAAATTTTTGGTATTTGTAGACGCACAAGTGAGTGAGAGAGAGTGACAGGTTCAGTGTATGAACTCTAGAACTGTGTGATTGTTGGAAGTAGGGAAATGAGTTGATTTGAAAAGCTATTTATAGTGGCACAGAAGTTACAAGTGGGAAAATTCTCGCTCGTAACCCCAAAAAATCCTCTACCATTAGATTTGCATCGTGCCGTTGAACGTGGGGGACAGAAGTGCCGTCAAAATTTAATGAGGGTGCGCTCTGAACGCCGAAGCGTCAGGAGCGTGCCTCGAGAAGGTAAAAAGGCATTTGGGAATTCAGATAGAAGGGGTGTAACTATAAACAAGGTGGGCTGAGGATATCAAAATCTTTCTTTCCTCCCGAGGAGCCGAAAAGCAAGATTTTAAGGGGCTATTGTGGGGTCATAAAGCCTAGTGATATATATCTGCCTTTTGTACTGGGCCTGAGGCCCATGCCGAGACCCATAATCACATATGAAGAAGACAGTGGAGATCATGGCAACCTAGGAAACCGTGTCGAGGACAACTCTGTCCTCGGCTAGCCAAGGCTGAGGTAGAAGAAAAGTGATTTACCGACAAAGACAATCTTCCAAAGCACTCTAAAGAAAAAGATAAGTACAGCAAGTAAGCACGCTAGGGCATGGCGGTAGAGCAATTCCAGGAAAAGCTCCTGCCTCCACATTAAATGCTCCACAACTAACACTCTAGCCGCATTAATATGAAAATGATACCTAAGCAGTGGCTTTTCAGACTCACAGCTACTACCTAAAAGCTTTGGGAGGAGGTTGATTTGACAAAGACCAACAACAGCAAATTTGACCTGCACGTGTATGGTGGAGATGAAGGAGGAAAGTAGTACATAAGGAAGAAGGAGCTCTAAGAAAAGAGGATGGGAGATTTTACCAGAGAAAACACTGTAGCAATCTGAACTAACTTTGTAACCATTGTCACCGTCACTCAAGAAATAATAAGTTGAAGCTCCTCGGACTAGTGCCAAGGATTGAATTGCTTGTTCAAGTCCATATTTGTTTTACTTATTCATCCTTTAAATCATCTTCAGCTGTTATTATACTCATTAATGCCCAGTTCTTCTACCCACTCTCTACAAATTTATTGTATTAGGCTTGTTGGGTTCGAATTCACTTAGCCCTTAGGAATAGTGCTCAAACCCAGTCCTTACAGTAGTCATCTTAGTTTGTTTAGTGATAGATGTAGCCTTAGGCTATAACTAAAGTTGTAGCCAAATTTTGCCCTTAAACTTTGATACCCTTAGCAATATAATAGGCCTTTACAAAAAACAAAAAACAAGAAATATTATAAAATAAATGTAACTTACAGCATTGATAATGAGACTATCATGTAACGTTTTCAAAATAAAAAAACTCGTAGAAGGAAATTGTAAGACTTTATGTATTTGGGTTTTTTTTTCTCAATATATAAAGTTCTCATTTTATTAGATTGTGTATAATTTAAATTTCTTAATGATCACCCTCAAAAAAATTCCTAGAGCGGCCAAGAAAGGTTGTGTTTATTACTCAAAACTATTTATTATAAGTAGTCATGGTTTTAATAGTTTTTTGGGTTGTGTAAAATCAATTTTATATCACATGAATTGATTCTTCATAGCTAAAGCAAGCTAGCTATCTCCCATTGTTTACCTTAACTCTATGACTAGTCATAACCCTAAGATGTTCCTCACATTATTTATTGTAGAGACCCAAAAGTGGGGTCTTGCAATCCATGAAATCTCACATCGCCTAGGGAAACACATGAGGATGTGCTTATAAGGAGTGACCTCCTTTTAATGTGTAGAAGCCTTTTCTACCACTGTTGTGTGTTTTGGGAAGAACAAAACTGTGAGCGATATGGGCCCTAAAGCCAAAAAAATCTACACAGTTGGGGCGGGGTCGTTACAGATGGTATCAGAGCCATGCCCGTAAGGGGGTGAATTGTAGGGAAGCACATGGGGATGTGCTTATAAGGAGTGACCTCCCTCTAATGTGTAGAGGTCTTTTCCCCCACTGTTGTGTGCTTTGGGGAAGAATAAAACCGTGAGGGCCATGCCCTAGCCGGAAGTATGGGCCCCACACGAGAGGACATGTGTGCCCGTAAGGGGGTGGATTGTAGAGACCCAAAAGTGGGGTCTTGCAATCCATGGAATCTCACATCACCTAGGGAAGCACATGTGGATGTGTTTATAAGGAGTGACCTCCCTCTAATGTGTAGAGGTCTTTTCCCCACTGCTATGTGATTTGGGGGAGAACAAAACCATGAGGGGTATGGGCCCCAAAGTGAACAATATCTACATAGTTGGGGTGGGGTCTGAAAGCTCAAAAATGTGTTAAAATACAAGAGCTGTTTAGACCCCCAAATTAAAGATTACGGCTCGATTGATTTTACTCTAACTTATACAAAGTGCAGAAAAAAGTAAATGCGAGCGGATAAACAAACAAATTACTCTAACCCATAATCATTATAACACAGCAGTAAAATGAAACGTAAAAGAGTAGGAAAGAAGAATGCAAACACAAGATAACACACCGATGTGTTATCGAAGAGGAAACCGAAGTACTCGGTGTAAAACCTCTCTGCCGCCCTCCAAGCAGTAATCGATCCACTAGACAATCAGTTGGGATACACAAATAGCAAAAGACCCTCCAAGCCTAGTTTACCCAATGCACTTAAGCCCTCTAAGCTCCTACTCCAACAAGGCTTTTCAGAACCGTGTCTTGTCTAGCTCTCCGGATCCCGCAATACGCCCTATTGCATCTGCCAAAGCCTGGCTTCTTCCAATACTTCCCAGCAACACCAAAACCTCACTTGACACTCTGAAAGAGTGTGGTAAGTGTTTGGGCTATCAACCTCTCAATGGTATGGAAATGGAGAGGTAGGAATTGAGGAAAATCCACAAGTAATTGTGTAGAGAATTATGGGTATTACAATCTCTAACTCTCAATGTTTGTAGCTAGGGTTTTCTCTCAGAAGCACTCTTCAACACATGTGGGTAATAGGGGTATATATAGTGTGGGTAAGGATAGAGTGTATCAGAAATGACAATCTAGCAAAACAGAATGTTTCGCAAGTGTCTCGCAGGAAGGCCTTACCCGCGAAACACTCGCGAAAACCAGCTATCTCCATCCTATCCTGACTCTTCGCATTCCAGTCATGTGCAAGGCACGTGCATCACTTCGCAGGAAGCTTACTCGCGAGCTACCCGCGAAAACAACTTTAGTCTTCAATTAGCCTTAAGTCTTCACACTCTCTTTCTCTCACACATAACCCTTACAAATAAAAACCCACATGAAATACAGGGTACAAAAGATTGAACATAATTACAATCAAATTTGGCACGGAATAAAAGCCAACAAAATACATAGTTGTAAATTACAACTTTACAAGGTCGTTATAGATTACATTATTTTTTGATGTGAATGGGAAAGGAGTAAAGGACTAACTGAAAAAGGAGAGTGAGAAGGAAAAAAGGAATGGGAGAGAGGGGATGAAGAATGGGGGGCAGGTGGTGTCAAGATATCTCTTATAAGAGATGTTTACGAGTAGAGCTATAAATGAGCTGATCTAAGCCAAGTATTAAAAGTTAATTTAGTTTTATTTCAAACACGAGCCAAGTTCAAGCTTATTACCAAACTAGATTACATGTTCAAATTTGGATCATTTTCTTGTTAAACAAACTCAAGCTTGTTCACAAATTACTTGATTAACTTATTTCTTTTACCCTATGTAGTAAAACCATGACACAAATTTTTTACAAGGGATGTTTATTATATCATAGACCCTAGTATGTCAAGAACAATACAAATGGTTTTAATTGTTTTTTTTTTTTTAACTTTCAGATTTAAAAATAGAACTATGATCGACTTAATACACTTTTACTTAAAATATTTTTTTATAGTATTTAAATATTAAGTAAATAATATTTATTTAATTTTTTAAATTATATATATTTTCATTTAAACCATTCTTCTTGTTTTTTGAGACACAAAACTACTAACTAAGTTGTTATATTTAGGTTTTGCAAACATTTTCTTATTGGTTGATAATATGACTAATTGACTAAATCTTTTTTGTGACAAAATCTATCTTAAATAGGATTTTTTTAATTTTAAATTTGAAAAAAACATTTTTGCTTAAACAACTGTAATGAATATTGCTAGGAAAATTCTATTAGTGATACATGCATTTACAAAATAATGTAGTCTTTCTATATAATCTAGAATTGTTATAATACATATTTGAACATCAGTATAATTAATTTCATTGTTATCTCTTTATTGTATTATTTCATTATTTTCTAATTATTTTTATAATTTTCGTGTTCTTTTGGGTTTTTTTTAATACAAACTTGTCATTGTGTTTTTTATATTACTAATAATAAAATTATGAAGAGATCTTATCTGCGATTCAATTATTTTTTCTATTATTTTCTCACTTTCTAAATTTTTCCATATCTAAATTGATATTTTCTAATAGATATTTATAACTATAAAAAATTAAAAAGAGAAACACGGTCTACAATACAGAATTATAATATGTCAATAATAAAATAATATGTAGAACAATATAATCTAACTTCGGTCCATTTGGTCTTTTTAATTTTTCTATTATTCTCTCTCTTTCTAAATTTTTTCATATACAAGTTGATATTCTCTAATAGATATTTATAATTATAAAAAAATTAAAATAAAAAATAAAAAGAAACACTGTCTACAACATAGAATTATAATATGACAATAATAAAAAAATACATACAACAATAGAATTTAATTGCGACATTCTGCGAGGAGCAATAACACTGCTGCAAGATTACCAGAGGCTCTGCCGATGAATAGATACACCAGTGGTTTTTTAGCAATGGTTTTTCATTTCCTACTCTGATTTTTGTGTCAAAGGTTTTTCACATGCATAGCCATGCCAAGCCAATTATTCAAATGATGTACTACGTTGGCCTGGCATTTTGTACCTCTATACCAAGGTTGTCAAAATCAGGTTCCTACGTAGGATCGTGGGAGGTAAGTAGGATCGTAGATCGCAGGATCGGATCGTGGATCGTAAGATCCTACCAATTTTCAGATTTTAAGCAAAAAACCTATTGATAGTGATTTTGTATGTTATATAATCACTTAAAATATAAATTCATCCATTAAAAAAAAAATTGCATCATAAAATGTAATTTGTACGCACTACATCCAATGGCGGCTCCAGGAATTTTGTTTAGGGGGTCACTACAAAATTTTAATAAAAAGAAAACTTGAATATATTGAATTATCGAAAAAAAAATAATAATAATAATACATAAAGTTTTACAATTTTATTCTACAAGTTTTCAAATTTTGAATGTTACATGATAGTTCATTATGAATATCTATTGCTAATGTGGGTAGCTATGAGTCTATAATCATTTTATTTTATTAAATTTGTCTAACATTTTTATCTTCATACAGTTGTTATTATCTATTTGACTTTGTTTTCATAAAAATATTTTAGACTAAATGACTAATTTCAACTCATTGGCTCCATATTAATTATTAATGCACACAATCACACTTATTCATACATAAATTATACAGCTTAATCTAAGTGTATATGTGTGCGAAATTCCCTCTTGGAGACTTGAATCTCGGCCCTTGCCCCTTACACCCCACAAACACTTATACTTGTGGAGTGACCATCGCACCAAGGGTGTGCGATGGTAATGCTTGAACAATCATTAACTTTACAATTGTTTTCTTGAATTTTACTACTTTATTACAAAAATTTATTATAATATGATAACAATACACACACATGTAAAAAAAAAACCCTCTCTATTTCTTAACTATTAAATTATATAAAGTTATATTATATTTATATTGTATAAACAAACTTCCACACACATCATAATTTACACAAATACGTAACATTATAACAAAAAGTAATTTACACAATTAATATTAAACACACTCACACACATATAATATAAATTTATTAAAAAAAAAATTACACTTACAATTCACAAACACTTACTCTTTATTCGGTTTCTCAAAAAAAAAAAAAAAAAAAAAAAACTTACTCCTTATTCTTAAAGTCGAAAATACTTGTAATAAAGATGTGCAAAATTTAAGTCAGAGTGTGAAAAAAAATATTTTTAAAAATAAATTAAAGTATTAAGCTAACAAAAAATATATATTTTATATATATAGCTTTTTATTTTGAAGTCAGGGGGTTCATTTGAACCCCCTGAATTTGCTTTAGCGCCGCCCCTGACTACATCGTTCTTATGTCATTCTAACAAAACAAAATATATTTAACTTTTGACATAATGTATCTAAAAAATTCAGTACATGTTTAATTAGCAACTAAGTACCAAAATATTATCTATGCATATGGAAAATGTTTTCCAAATTCTAAGTTCCAAATCCAAAATAAGTTAAGCTAGTTAGCATATAAAAACTAGCTAACTACAAATTTACAATATGTAATCCAAAAGAGAATTCTCAATCTAAGGTAAACTAGCTAATTACAAATATGAAATCCAAAAGAGAATTCTCATTCTAAGGTTTTTCTAATCTAATCACTGTCATTGTCATATCCCATTTCATCATCTAAATATTTTAGGTTTTGTTTTTGAAAACGTTAAACTTAAGTACTATAGGTTTTTTTGAGATTTTATGTTGACATAGGGGTAAATTTTGGACTTCAATTCATTATTGGGCTTCTGATAACCCGTTGGGTTTGTGGGTTTAGGTGGATTATCTTATCCAAATGAATCCCACTTAAAAAAAATAAAAAATAAAAAATAAAAAAATTCAAGCCAAATGGTAGGATCGGTAGGATCCCATAAGATCCTACGATCCTATGCGATCTTACACGATCCTACATACGATCCTACCATTTTTGCGATCCTGCTACAATTTTAAACTTTTTGGTGAGGTGGGATCAACAAAAAGTAGAAAAAAAAAGAATGTATTCGACTGTACTAAGCTCGAGTACTATAAAGTGATACTTAATTTCACTAATATCGAGTATCACATTATTTTTTTTTATTACACAAGTTTCAGGTCAGCAGTGCCACGCTTGCGACTCACTAGGAAGTCGAGTTCACTGAACTCGAGTACTATTTAGAACTCGATTTTGTAGAACTCGAATACTAAAAAAGTGGTAGATTGCTAAATATTTTTGAAACAATACTAGTTTGCCACAAATTTTGCCAAAACGTGATATTTGGTTATTTTCACCCCTACAGCACACATTTGGTTTATTGAATCCCTTTATATATATATTTTTTTTTCAAGTTTTGAACAGTGCTTTGGTTTTGACCTCTGCACTATTGCTGCTTTCTTTTCCTTCTTTTTATTTTTTATTTTTTTTCCCGCTGCTTTCTTTTCTTTTCTTTTCATTTTTCTCTGCTTTTTTTTTTTCGGCGTAATATCATCTAGTCCACTCTTCTTCTTTTTATTTTATTATTATTTTTTTTTTATATATAAAGCTATTAGTTAACATAATAAATTGTCACAATATTTTTGCAATTGTTGATATGTTAATTCCTTATAGGTTAAAATAAAATATCATTCTAGAATCATCCACAACTAAAACTAAAGGTATTATGAAAAAAGAAGTGTTACATCTACAATATTTTTCGCAATACTTTCACAACATTGTTCATTAGGCTTTTTTTTTTCCCACAAACCACAATACGCCTGTTTTGGTTGTGCTGTTTTTGTCTTTTCTTTTAAATATTTATATGTGTATGTACAGTTACACTGACTTAACAAATTCTTACAATATTTTCACAATTATTGACAATTTGCACTGTTCATTGGCCCTTTTTTTTTTTCACAATATGCTGGTTTTGCTTGTGCTTTTAAATATTATATGTGCATACACAATTACACTGACGCAACAAATTTTTACAACATTTTCATCATTATTGAGATGTCAATTTTTTAAAGGTCAAAATAAAATAATAAATAAGACTGAGACCAATCACAACTAAAAATAAATATATTATGAAAATGTTATAACATCTTCTTCTTGTCACAATATTTTCACAATCCAAGATCTCAGTTCCTTATAGATCAAAATAAAATAAAATAAAAAGAAATGCTATGTCCACAACATTTTCACAATAATTTTGAAACAAATTTTATGTGGCAAGGTATTTTTGAAGGATAAAAAAGTGATATCTGTAGTGGGTTCAATTTAAAACTAATAACAACTTGTCATTTATAATTTGTTCTAAAAATGTTATGGATGTAGCATTTCTCTCAAATAAAATAAAAATATATCTATTCGGATCCTAAAAATAAAAGTATTGTGAAAATGTTTTAATATTTTGTTGTATTCTTAGACTTCTTTTTTAGTATATATAGTCAAATTGGGTGAGTCAAAATTCATTGTACGTTTCACACACAATTTTCTTGTATTGTCTTTTTTTTTTTTAATGCATAATTTTAAAACCAGTAATAATTTTTTACCTAAGATTTGTTATGAAAATACTGTGAACGTAAAAATTAAATAATAAAATATCAAACTAGGACCTACCACAGCTGGAAATAAAAAATATTATGAAAATGTTGTGACATTTTGTTATAATTCCGAACTTCTTTTTTGTGTGACATTTTGTTGTGTTCCTAGGCTTCTTTTTTTGTTTAGTCAAATTTAGTAAGCCAAAACTCATTGTTTTAGGCACAATTTTCTTCAGTTGGCTTTTTATTTTATTTTTAAATGCACGGTTAAAAGTGGTTAGCCCAATTTAAAACCAGTAGCAATTTACCACCTAAGATTTATTATGAAAATATTGGGGATGTAACATTACTCTAAAATAAAATAATAAAATATCAGACTAGGACCCACCATAGCTAAAAATAAAGGTATTGTAAAAATATCGTGACTTTTTGTTCTGTTTCTAGACTTCTTTTTTGGTTTATTCAATTTGTTGAACTAAAATTCATTGTTTAATGCATAATTTTTTTAGGTTTATTTTTTTTTACACACTGTTTCAAGTTTTTTTTTTTTAAATAAAAATAAAAACACACACACACACATTGTTTTACACACACATAACACACACACAAATTGACGAAGTAACACTTTCCTCCTTTATGTTCGGGGTAGTTGCATTTCCCCCTTAAACTAAAACTGAATAATTTCATCATTTATATTTTGTAAATGAACATATACCCCTATTGTTTCTCTCTTAGTTAAACCCTAACAAAATCTTATAATTCCTAAAATATTCCATTGTACAATGTCTAATATACTCCTACTAAATTTTAATCTCCCAAAAAATTTCTTTGTGTATTTTGAATTTTATGTGGTAGACTGGTAGTCATACTTGGAAAGTTAGAATGAGGATATATGGTGTTCTATTTGTTACCTAGAGAACACTAATTTATTAGGTTTAATCTTCTACACTTATAATTTTAATTATTTAATAGAAACTTTGATGACATATGTTTTTTGTTATTTTGTTCTTTTTTTAATTTATTTTCCTGCTTAAAAGGGTATTCATTAAAAATAAACAAGCTAACATCGTAGTTAGACTCGTAAAATAAGATAATAAAGAATGAAATATGAATAACAAAATTTTCATTGTAGATGATTGCAAATATTTAATTTAATGAAGATCGTCAAAAAAATTATAGTATATATTATCATTTATTGCGAAAATTTAAATATTGTAGAAAGATGACGACTTTCATTATCATTCTTTGTAGCATTTTTTGGTGAGTAGATATTACATTTAGTAAATAAGTTCTAAGAAAGTGTCATAGTACATAGATATTCCAATAGCTATTTTAAATTTAAGTACATGACTTCATACTTCTTCAACAACAAAAAAATCAATTTTAATTTTCTCACTAAAGGGCCAGCACATGCCTTGCACGTGCAACCCACACTAGTATGGTATAAAGGATAAGGACCAAATACATAGTTTACCCTAAAATAAATAAAGAAGTTTTTTTATGTGATGTATTAATAAAATAGAATATGTCATAATATCTTTTTTTTTTTAGGACAAAGTTTAGTTACAAAATTAGTTGTAAATTAAGACTATAACCTTACTCAATTTTTTTTTGATTAAAGGTGAATTTTGACAAATTTACCAATAGATTACATTTTTTTATATCCTCTATATTTGCAAAATTTTTAGGAAATTAAAGATCAATAACTATGTTATCAATAAATTGTTTAAATTGCAAGTTTTTGTAATTTAAAATTATGCATAAAATATGAGCTTATAGATCATATAGTAACTAAATATGTAGTAATGTTAATATTTTTTTTAAAAAATTGTAATTTTAGATTACAATTAATTTTGTAACTAATTTTTTTTTTTTTTTTTAATGCCTAGCTCTAAAATCAAATCAAGGCAGCATTTTTTTTCTCCATCACATCACTTATTTCGAATCCCTCGTGAGTCCCGCAAAAAGATATGCTTTAAGAGGTGTACTTTTTTTTTTCTTTAAATCAAAGGTAATATTAGTGTTCTGCCGTTTATCCTCAAAAAGATAATATTACTGTTGCGGCCCCACGTGTGTCAATTATAGGGTCTTAGAGCATTCGTGTTGGGCATGCTAAATGGCATATGTAGGAAGGTTTTACCATTTTCACACAAAAACCAAGCTTCATCCGGACTTCTAAAAATCAACTATTGCAAATTTTTTGCAATAGTGCTACAGTGCAATTCTACCTTTAGAATTGCACTATAGCACAATTTTAAAACAAAATAATAGTTTTTAATACTCTTCCTCCCCCTTTTTAACCCCGAAATTTCTCTCTCCTCTCTCATTATTTCTCTTCTTTTCTCTCTCTTCCTTCTCTCTTTCTCATCTGCTCTATGCTCTTTTCAGACCCAAGACCCTGTGCTCTCTCCGATGACCCTCTCTCTCTCTCTCACATTTGGTGGTTGTGGGTTTCTCTATCTCTCTCTGGTGGTGGTGGGTTTGTGACTGACGTGGGCATAGGTCGGTATGGGTTTTGACGACGGTGGGTCGTGGGTTTTAACAACGGTGGAGATCGGCGTGGGTGTTGACAACGGTGGAGATCGGCAAGGTGGAGATTGGTGGGTGGCGAGATTGGCGTGGCGGAGATCGGTGGGTGGCGAGATCGATGGATCGGGTTTTTATTTTGGCATGAATTTTGGGTTTTGATTTTGCTATGAATTTTGGGTTTTGATTTTGGCTGGATGGCGAGACTAGGCTTTGATTTTGCTCAAAGAGAGTGACACCGATGGTGGATTGGTATTTTGCTGGGATTGTGGCGGGTTTAGGGTCACGGTGGTGGATGTCTGGAGGTGGTGTGGTTAAGAGGATGGTTGTTGTGCAGTGAGAGTGACAGAGAGACAGAAATTAGTAAGGAGAGAGATATAATTTGTTTATTATTTGATTGTATAATTTATATTATTTTAATGTGTGATATTGTAAAATAAAAGTTGGGCTGCTGGGTGTATTGAAAATAGTATTGTATAATTGATGAAGTAGCTTTTTGGAATGGTAAAATAGGATAAGATGGCATTTCCTTATACGAATGCTCTTATTATTAGTATCTTTTTTTTTTTTTTTTCAAAAGTTATATTATTGTTTATGTGTCCCATGTGTGTTTAGCTTTCGGCAAAGGTATTATTATTATACTAGTCGCTAACCCGTGCGATGCACGAGATAGTTAAATAAAAAATTTAAATATTTATTTTGCTACTATAACTTGGCTTTAAAAAAAAAAAAATGCTATGGTGATGTCTTCATACAATGCTCAACTGCAATTAAATTTACTATTCACCACCAATATAATATATGTTATCTTGCACATTTGTTTGCATAACAAGGGTCATTTTCAATTTTATAATAAAACAATCTATGGTAGAGGAAAGAGATAAAACTGTTCTATTGAAGGATGCATGATGAATGTCAACTTTCCTAACTTTTTTAGTGTAGAATGATGTTCTCTTTCCTCTTCTTTTGCACTGCACTACATTTGGGTAGTGTTCAGCCCAAAGGATTGTGCAGAACTTCTCCTAATCACAGATGTTTTGGTTGTAAACCTATGCACATATCATAAAGAGTAAATCTTACTTTGGATAAATATATTATACAATTATTCAAATGGTTAAATTAAAAAGGAAATAAAGAAGAAAAGTTGCACCAGCCACAAACTCAATTAGATTTCTTTTGAATAAAATGGTGTTATAAAGTTTTATAAAAAATGAAAAAAAAAAAAAAAAAAAAAAACTGAGAACGGGGAAGGAATACTTACACTTGAAAATAGAAAAATTGAAAATCTACAAATTCAGTGCTTGATAATAGATCTACAAATTGCATTCTCATATCCTCCATCTTCTGCAAGTTAATTGGATATAATTAAAAAAATTTCCTAACAGAACGCTCTTTCCTTTCCATTATGCTTTGCATATTTTCATCCTAATAAAGTTTAAGAAGTGCTCTGTGGTCACTGCATAAAGAATGTGTGCACAAGTTTAAAATCAATAATAGAATTAACGTTAATCATTAAAAAAACCCTGCAAATTCCATAAAAAGGATCAGTATGGATCAGCTTAATAATCAACCTACAAGAATCACCAGTAAAGGATCTTCTTCATCAGCTTCCTCTTTCCAATTACTGGAAGCACAAATGGGTCACTATGTGCAAGAAAACCAGCAATTGTTAAGGCTGGATTAAGGCATTAAAAGATAGACTCCATAAGAAGCATCTTTCCAATATTTGGGTCCCAATGGTATAGTGCAAAGATGGTAACTTGTTACACAAAATGTTTTTTTTTTTTAATTACAGTGAACATCCTAAAGCTGTTAAACAATACAGAAACTTGTATCCAATGATATATACCAAGTGGGGTAAATGCCTCTATATCATCTAGAGCCCAATTGTTTTAAAGCATTTTGAATCACAAGAGCATCTGATGGCTAAAGTGCTTTTGCCAAAAATGATCAAATAGTTCGAAGCAGCAAACTTTTAATATGCAATCATAGTTCTTGTAAATCTGACAACTTTAGGTAACTGATACTGAATCAATGCAGTATGGATCAACTTTGCATAAAATCTATAATAAATAAACAGGAAAAAAAAAGGAAGAAAGAAAAGGGTTTAAATTAATCCGAGTCATATGGAAGACTAGTGGTTGGTGCTTTTTGTAACACCATCAATATATATATATATATATATAGATATATATATATATATCAAACAGCTGATTAAGCAAGAATTATAACTTACATGTCTCCTCCTTCACAACATCCTATGACAATGCATACAAAGCAACCCTGGAAGAGAAAAGACTAAATGTCAATTGAAGAACTAGTAATAAATGAGAACATATGTTCCTTAAAATGCTAGAGGGGTCATAATAAAAAATTCGTAAGGCTTCATTAGACGTAAAACAATTAAAGCACACATGATGCTAACCCTTTCCACCCAGGAATCTTTGTACTCTACAATAAATGGATTCCGTACTTCGGAAACAAGCTCCATCTGCAGAATTAAGAAAGAAGAAAGCAGCTTACAAGCTAAAATTATAGATAGAGGTACAATAAAGGCATCATTATTTAAACTACAAAGCATTAGGGAACATAATGTGTTTTAGTAGTTAGTACTTATGAAGAACCATACCAGGATCCAAACATCAAGCAAATATAAGACTTAATATTTTTCCCAAAAGCACCAAATAAGACTTAATGGATGGTTCCCATTTATGTATTTACAATCAATTGACAACAAAATATCTTTCTGTATCGAACAATGACACTTAAATTTCACCTTTCAGAAATTTCCCAGCATAAAAGAAGTAAATTCCTTCAATCCATTAAACTTATATGGAAAGAGATAATGACCTTGATATAGCTGTTTTCATTTTCAGAAAATGAAGAATATTATGAAAACACTGACCTCCTGGTGGGCAGATGTGCAAGTCCTATCAGTCTGGCAAGCAAGACAGATTTTTTCAACACATACCTGAATATAGGAAACAAGCAATTTCACCTCGAACATAGTTCAACTCTCAAATTAAATGTTAAAACATAAACAGTAAGTGTCCTCACTTCTTGTTTTCATGTCTATGCCTCACAAGTCACAAGAAGAGCAGAACCAAAAGAACCTTTCCCAATCTGCTCTAGAATTTCATATTGCTCCATTATACGTGTTCCCACTCCCCCCACTTGGGGTCTCCGTCTTAAAGTGCTTTCATTCCTAGCAAGTATCCATAAAAAGATATAAATATGAAGGATCATACACAGATATCATAACAAGAAGGAATAGTGAGATAACAGCCATATTCTCCAAGATCGATTTTTTTTTTTTTAATTAAAAAAAAAAAACAATTAACACTGTGTTTACCAGCTAAACACATATCTACTATGAAAATACAAATGAAACCCGGAATCTCTGTGCAACAACATTAGTGTTAAACAGACTCCTTCAGATGACATCGTTTCCAGTTCTCAACAAATAACAAAAGCCCAAAAAGTATTATATTTATTTATATATATATATCTATAAATATATATATATATATAATTGATGGTAGCATATTAATCACATATTAATATTCTAATTATTGAATAAATAAAGAAATGATACTCTTGTTAGAAATCAACACTAACTCTGTTGTCTCTAGAAACTTCTAGAAATTTCTAGAATTCCACTCAATTTGCTTCTCTCCGGAATTCTCTAGAAACTCCTAGAACATCTCACATATTCTCTAGAACCTTCTCTTGCATTCCGGGTTTCTCTATGAGATGTCTCTCTTTAGTTCTCTAGAGACTTCTATGTAGAAGTGAAACTCAACCACATGTTTATAGAATGGTCTAGAAGGTTGGAGAATGACATTCATCTAATGCCAATAAAAAGGAAGACGCTAGAAGCTTCAAGTTGGTTTCCTAACCAACATACACCTAGTATAAATAGATGTGGTGGTATGTGAAGAAGTGAGTGAGACTAGTGTGAGACTAGTGAGACTAGTGTGAGACTAGTGTTAAACTAGTGAGACTAGTGTGAGACTAGTGAGAGGTGAGTGAAGTGAAGTGAAGTAGCTATTGTGTAGTGTTAATACATAAGTGTCTAGAGAGTTGGTGTGTGTGTCTTGTAAAAGCATTAGTGCTTGTAAAGTGTTGTAATTCAAAGAGTAAAGTTTTAATAAAAGTTCGTTGTTCAGTCATTTGTTCAATAATCTAGTATCAGAGCTTCCGCTAACTCAACAACTCTCATACTCTAAATATGTCGAAATGTATTGTCATACATTCTAGTACCTTAATAGTTAACATCTTATAGGGCTTACTCAACCAAAATTTCCAAATGGAATATAATCCACTTCAAAGATATCAATTAAATTTATAAAAATAATAATAAAACAAAAAAACAAAAAAAAAAAACAAAACAGTAGACAGACAGAGCAACCTAAATGCTTATGAACAAGGACGACCACACCATAGAAATTTAAATTATTTGTATATAGGACAACTTAGAGTGCTAAAAGCAGGAATTCCAGTGTTACTCGTCGGGGGTTGCATCGGCTGCAATTCTTTAAACTTGAAAACTTATCTGTGAATAGAGGGACCGACCAGAATTAAATTAAGAGTAAGAGCAGAACTGATGCAGCGTGAGCGTGTAGAAGCAGAATCTGTAACACACAATTACTACAACTCTTCCACGAAACCTAAGTTCCACAAGAATGCTAGGCTAGTAGGCAAGATAATAGAGAAAACCTCTCTAACAAGCTTTTATTAATCAACACATAACATTAATCAACCTCTCTATAAAGAGTATTTATAGGAATAGAATTTCTCCCACTCCTTTTAGAAAAAGAAATAATAAACCTACTTCTACTCTAGGTTGCACGGACACGCCATTTTTGGCGTCGTGTCCGTGTCCGACACGTGTCGGACACCGGAACGGGTACGACGCGCCGGATTCCGGTGTCCGGCAGTGTCTCTTTTTTTTTTTTTTTTTTCGCTTCTCCGACACGGCGCCGACACGGCTCCGACACGGCTCCGACGCGGCTCCGACACGGCTCCGACGCGTCCGACACGCCAGCAGTGAAAAAAAAAGAAAAAAAAGAAGAAAAAACACAGATTTTGAGAGTTGGACTTACCTACAACATTGATTTCGTGATAACCCTAAAACTTAAGCCAAGTTTAGAGTCTGAAAATTGAAACCACAGCTCTCACAAGTTCTTCACTTCTTCTCAACCCACCCTCCCTCTGTTGACTGTCGCTGCCAGCTTGCCGCTGCTCTCTGTCCCTCGCCGGAGTTAGATCGGCGAGCTCCGACGCCGTTCTCTCTCCCCTCTGTCCTCTGTCGATTCCGATCTCTCTCTCTCTTTCGGCGTGGACAACTGAGCAGCAGGATCGGCGAGCTCCGAGTCTCCGACGCCGTTCTCTCTCCCCTCTGTCCTCTGTTGCTTCCGATCTGTCTCTCTCTTTCGGCGTGGACAACCATTTGTAACATAGCCCGAACCTGAGCAGCAGGTCCGATCTCTTTCTCTGCTCTCTCTGTTTTTTTTTTTTTTTTTTTTTTTTCATTCCTTCTTTCAGATATTTGGGTGTACTGTTATAATTTATAAACCGTATAAGTTCCATTTCTTTTTTCACTGCTGCCGTGGCCGTGGGTCACTGCACTGTCTTTTTTTTTTTTTTTTTTTTATTTATATAAGTTATAAATTTGTTGTTGTGTGTTATGCTGCTGCTATCAATTTATTTATTTATTAAAGTTAAATATTGTAGGTGATTTTACTAAAATGAATATTGAAATTGAGAGTGAAAAATCATATGAGACAGCTGGTGCTCCTTTGTGGAAATATGTTACTAAGTTAGAAAAAGCAAGTGTTGGTGGTGGGAATGTTTCTTTCAGATGTAATTATTGTGAAAAAATTTTCAAGGGGTCTTATTCAAGGGTGAAGGCACACTTGTTAAAATTGTCTAAGGTTGGAATACAACCATGTGCCAAGGTTGGAGATGAGTATCAAAATGAAATGCAAAAATTAGAAGATGCGTATGAGGAATCTTTGCGTAGATTGAAGAAGCCTAAGTTAGTGTCTTTACCAACTGATTCTCCTACTAGTCCTAATTTGGGCAGTAGGGAGAGTAGTACAGCTACAAGTCATCCATTTTTTCCAAAAAAAAGGGGGATTGGGAATTCTCCTTTGGAGAGGGCTTTTAACAATCAATGTCGAGAGCAATTAGATTCTCTTATTGCTAGGACATTTTATTCTGCTGGTTTACCCTTTCACTTTGCTAAGAACCCGTATTGGATTGAGATGATCAAATTTGCAGCTAATAATAATTTAGCGGGCTATATTCCTCCGGGTTACAATAAATTAAGAACAACTTTGTTGCAAAAAGAGAGGGCACATATTGAGAAGTTGTTGAGGTTAATTAAAGACACTTGGAAAGAAAAGGGTTTAAGCATTGTAAGTGATGGGTGGACAGATGTACAAAAAAGGCCACTTATCAATTTTATGGCTACATCAGAGAAAGGGCCACTTTTTATCAAATCTATTGATGGTACCAAAGAGTACAAAGACAAGCACTTCATTGCTGACTTGTTTCTAAAGGTCATTGGTGAGGTTGGGCATCAACATGTTGTCCAAATTATTACTGATAATGCATCTGTTATGAAGGCTGCAGGATCTATTGTTGAAGCTGAATATCCTCATATATTTTGGTCACCTTGTGTTGTGCATACCCTCAATTTGGCCTTAAGGAATATATGTGCACCTAAGAACTCTTTGCAAAATGAGGTTGCATATAATGAATGTAACTGGATTGCACAAGTTTCAGATGAGGCAACTTTCATTCGTATTTTCATCACAAATCATTCTATGAGATTAGCAATTTTTAATTCATATTCCCCTTTGAAGTTACTTGCTGTTGCTGAAACACGATTTGCTTCAATAATCATCATGCTTAAAAGATTGTTTCAAGTAAAACAAAATCTTCGAAATATGGTCATTAGTGAGGAATGGATGTCATATAGAGAAGATGATGTAGGAAAAGCTCAAACTGTGAGGGATTATGTTTTGAATGATTTGTGGTGGGACAAGGTTGCATATATTCTGAGATTCACAGGACCTATTTATGAGATGCTTCGAGTGGCTGACACGGATGCACCTATTCTCCATAAGGTGTATGAAATGTGGGATTCCATGATAGAAAATGTGAAGAAAGAAATATACCGGCATGAAGGCAAGGAAGACTATGAGGAGTCTCCATTCTATGATGCGGTACACAATATACTCATTGAACGGTGGACTAAAAATTGCACACCACTTCATTGCCTAGCCCACTCCTTGAATCCGAAGTAATTTTTCTATCTCTTTAATCTTTTCATTTATATTCTTTAGGCATTTCCAAACAAATAAACTAAACTCATTAGTTGTACTTATTTATTTGCTTTTAACTAGGTACTATACTAATCAATGGATTGAGGAAGTCAGAGGCCGTGTTGCGCCACATAAGGATGCTGAAATTGCAACGGAGAGAAACAAGTGCCTCAAAAGGATCTTTCCTGATCCTGATGATAGGAAGAAGGCTAATATGGAGTTCGGTTTGTTTTCAGGAATTAAGGCTTATGATGATGATAACATGGAGGATAGGTGGACCTATGATTCAATGCTTTGGTGGTCAACTTATGGGTCTAGTTTACCAGTGCTTCAAACTTTAGCTCTAAAGCTTCTTGGACAGCCTTGCTCATCATCATGTGCTGAGAGGAATTGGAGTACATATGGCTTCATCCATTGTATGAGGAGGAATAGAATTACTCCTAAACGTGCTGAAGATTTAGTGTTTGTTCATTCTAATCTTCGACTTCTTTCAAGGAGGAGGCCCGAGTACACTACAGGAGAATCTAAGAAGTGGGACATTGGTGGAGATAATTGGGATGAACCATTTGGAGGACCTGGGTTGCTTGAGATTGCTTATCTTACACTAGATGAGCCAGAGATGGAGACAAGTATTGTTGAGAATGATGACTATGTTGATGATGATGATGATGTTGTTGTTCTGTAATAATCTTGGAAGTTTAAAACTTGTTATCCTTTTATGTTTTTAGTTTGATGTTGAACTTATTATCCTTCTATAGTTTGTACTCTAAACATTTTATGTGTATTATTGTACTACTTTGGGTGTTAGTTTACTTATTTGTAGTTTTTACATAATTTAAATTCTAGACATAAATGTATTTTATGTCTAAAAATATTTAAAAATATGCCTAAATATAAATTTTAATTAATTATTTAACCGCCGTGTCCCTGCCGTGTCGTGTCCTTATTTTTCAAAAATTGCCGTATCCTCGTGTCCGTGTCCGTGTCGTGTCCGTGTCCGTGTCCGTGTCCGTGCAACATAGCTTCTACTTGAGAAAGGAAAACCAACTTAACTAGGAAAAGAAAAACAATTAAAATCCTAATTCAACTAGGAAAAAGAAAACAACATAAAATATTTTATTCTTCCTTAACCAATCTGCATCAAGAACTGAGTGTTTTAAAGAAGAGGTGAAGATTACATAGATTAAATTAGACACCCATGACTAAGCAATGATGGTGGTGGCGACTGGCGAGACATAGAAAGGGAAAATGAATCATCCAAACCAGGACCAGGATGCCTATTAAATGAATAAGTGCTGTTTTCTACTACCATCAACACTTGGGCATCAATGAGAATGAGATAAAAGCAAGCAGGTATGAGAATGTACAAGTACCAAATCTGACAAGTATTCGTTCTCGTTTATCTGCAATTGCCAATTGGTCCTCATCGTATAGAAACCAGTCAGTCTGGTAGAGATAGACATTAAGCAGCAAAAGATGCCAAACTGATTTTGTCAAGATTAGATTCCAGTAGAAAATTCAATGTTACATACATACATGTACACAGCATAACGTTTTTAGGAATCCAATAATCCATTGCCCATCCTCATGAGATGGGAACTCCAAAAATATTACATGACATTGATTTGTCATAAACTCAGTGAGATAGAAATTTTGAGTTTCTTAATCTTAATCCAATGAATAGATTAGAGATTAGAACAATTAATTATCTCATCTCATATGTGTATGTATATGTGTGTATATATATATATATATATATATATATATATATATATATATATATATTGCAGAAGATGATTGATTGGTTGACAAAGATGCATGGACCGGACCACCTTAGAAAAAATGAACCTTAACTACTGCTCTGCTGCACTCATTTCAAGTAGTATTACTTTTCACCATTGTTTCTAATAATATAATAGCGCATACAGCTAGAAACAGCATTACCTCAAATTAATGGGAGAGTTGAGAGTGAGAATGAGAATGAGAGCAGGTTTTGTTTCTTCGCTAGCTCAACTATTTACACGCTACCCTACGACTACGACTTCCTTCAAAATTATTTTATTCAAGTTTTTAGTTTTTTTTTTTTTTTAACCCATCCCACCTATATTCATTTTCTCTTTCTTTCTTTTCTGAAAACAAAAAATCAACAACTAACTTAAAATAAACTACATTATTTTTAAAGGATAAAATTACAATTTAAACCCTATAATTTAAGGTGTGTAACAAATTTACTCATATAATTTTAAAAATAAGAAATAAAACTCTAAGATTTAAATATGATATATTAGGCCAAATACCATTTAAGTGAAAGGGACTATGTTTGAGAATTAATACTTACTTTTTGATGTAAAAAGAACTGAGTTTGAAATTTAATATGTTACTTTTTGAAACTTTAATGTTTGATTTTTTTTCTTTTTTAACATTGGGATTCTATTTATTAATTTTGAAACTAATATGTTTAGTTTTAGAGTATGTTTGGTGTGTGTTTCACTTTCGGTAATAAGACGAAAAAAAGTGAAAAATATTATAAAAATATCTACCACTTACTTACAAAAATGACACAAAAAGAAAAAAAGAGATTTGAAAAAAAAGCACAAAGTTGTTTTTAGAAGATTGTTTTCCACGAATTGTTTATTAAAAAAGAAAGAGTTTCCAAACAACTTAAAACTAGTGAAACCCATCTGTTTTTTGTTTGTTTATTTAAAAAATAAATAAACTATTTTTGAGATGAGGTACCAAACAACCCTTTTTTTTTGTTATACACCTAAGGTATAGGGTATAAAATCTAATTTTCTCTAAAATTTTAAGGCTTTTTTCTGAACCCACCTAGTCAATTGCCCAAGCAGCTTATGCCTAGAGTTGGCCTCGTAAGAACTTAGAGTGAGTTACCCATGTCTGTGGTGTTAGACCTATCAAATTGAGCCTAAGTATAGGCCGAAACTTGGCTCATTTGCTAAATAAATGAAGAAAATGTTTTTCTCTAGCTGAATCCAAGTTATTAATAAATAGTTTAATTCACTTACAACCCTAAAAAAAAATATGACATAAGCTTACAAGAATTTGGTGGAAAAAATATATATTTTTTGTATTTGGTAACTTGATTGTATTAGTTTGGAATATCAAGTTACCTATATTTCTATAGCACCTAATAAAACAAAATAAAATAAAAACTTTTGAGTTTAGGATTGACGTAAATATTAATGTTCAATTTGGAAATATGCCATTAGATGGATAATAGAATGGTAAATTATACATTTCATCCTTGTATGTTCAATTTTTGTCCCTCAAATTTGGTCCTTGAAATTTAAAAAATGGAACACAATTTGATCTCTCCATCGATTTTCTATTTACATGATTAATTGGCATATGAGGCACCCAATTTTTTAGGGACCAAATTTACTCAACCACATATTTAAAGAACCAATATCAAAAAAAATCATATTTGAGGACCAAAATCAAACTGACTCATAGACAAAGGGAGGGATGGAATTGTTCATTTTTTGGAATTCAAGAACCTAATCATAACTTTTTTTAATTTGAAGGACTAAAATCAAACTTATCCCAAATTGTAGGGAACAAAAGTATAATTACTTAGTAAAATACTTGGCATTATATTAAGGGATTTCTACAAATATTACCTTGAGTTTTGAGTCTTTTGACATGAGTATTATTTTCCTTAGACTTTCAATTTGAGCAATAAATTCCTTACACATTAGGGTAGACTTAATCAAGCAATGCATAGTATACATAGCAAAGGATTGTAGATATAGAGGACAGATGTTATTTTAGGAAACATGCATTAACGATTTAACACCAAGAATGCTATTAGGGAAAATTATTGTGTATTCCCGGAATACCATAAATGCGTACTCCCTCCTCTCACATGAAAGTGAGTCCCACTAATTAAATTCATGATGGGACCCACCATTCATGTGAGAAGAGGGATTACGCATTTATAGTACTCCAGGAGTACCTAATAATTTTCCTGCTATTAGAGGTTAGAACTTCCATTGTAAATAAATAATAATAAAAAAAAGGAAGAAAAATTAAACAAAAGGGAGATCCAGAAGATATATTATTAATATAAAAACGGTATATGTCTGATTTATTACTGTCACACCTATTTGGCAAATTTACATTATGAAAGTTGTGAACTCCACTTGCTTTCTTCTTGACAACAAAGGCCAAATAAAAGTATCTCCTAGATCTTCCCGAGTACCAATCCCTTCAAGGCCTTGGCAAGATGTTCCTCATTCTGAACACTCTGAACCCAATTTGCATTTATGTGAACCATTTCAATGCTCTGCTTCAAGGTTCTAGCAATCTTGGACTTAGTACGACTTGCAAAAAACTCCTCTATTTCCTCGGCCTTCTCAAACGAAGCAAACTGGGGGATAAATAGAACAGAACAAAAAAGAAAAAAAAAGAAAAAGAAAAAATAAGCAATAACAATAATAACTAACAAGTGTATTTGTAATCGAGATACAAAGGACAAAAACTGATACTTATAGAACTAACAACAGAAGAGAGGAGGAGGAAGGGAAGGGAGAGACAAACCGGCGATACAATTGAGTTGACAAAGCGAGTTACTAAATATCCAGAACCCCAGATTTTTGAAATATGCTCCCAGTTATCCTGTATTTCAGTCACATAGGAAAAAAAATTGCATTAGATAGCAAAGAGGAATGTACTCATGATGAAAACAAAAATAGAATAATATGGGATCAGTGCCAAAGTAATTCAAAACAAGTTACCCTTTCATTTATACATAAAGATTTTAGCAACAATAAGCTAGAAAAAGAATAATTAAAAACCGCATCAAGGAATTTCTAACCAAGATAAACTATAAATGTACTTGTGTTCAAACTAGTAATTCTGATATATATGTGATCTATGTGGATTAACTTGATATTTCTAACATAAAATCTAAGATATTTCAGAATCTAAAACTCCTACAAGCTACTTTCACAGACAACTTCATCTTCTCTGGGGCGCGGATATCTGGTTTTGATCAAATCCAATGGGATTGCACAAATACTTGTGCCTTAAATAAATAATAATAAAAAATAAAAAACTTGGACAGTTCCTTAGGCATAGGGATCTTAAAGGTTCAATGGCATCTCTTCCAACTCATTTCTTGACTAGATAAATATACACTTCTAGCATCTCTCCCATTTTCCCTTTTATCATCAATAAATACATGAGATGCACCACAAGCATGTTTTTCCTACAGGAAGGAAGGTGAGTGCCCTGTCCCTTGTATATGGTAAAACTCCTTTGTCTTTCTCAAATCCACATGCCAGATCTTAGACCAGTCACCTAATTGTTTTGCACAATTTTGATCAATGTATAACATGGATATAGTGCATGCACATGAACAATTGAATTTCTTCACTGCAATGTGCTTTTTGCATTTTACATTACAAATGGAGTATTACCTTCAGCCATGTCCAAGCTGTTTCGCGTCCTTCCCTACTAACAGAAAGTCCAAGAACAGCATCTTGGGGACGAACCTAGATCAAATGGGAAATAAAGCCAGCATCAAGATCCCAAGCTCCATCAGACCATTATTTATCAACTTGTATTAAAAGGTTTTTGACCTCCACAATTATATATACCTCAGAAGACAACAAAAAGTTAAGAGCTTCAAGAATTATGTTGGGATCTGGAGAAGATGTTAATGAACCTACAAGCACAAAAAGAGATATGTCTCCAACATACTAGAGAGATTCAAGTGTTTTGCAACATTTTAAATAATGATATGTTATTACTTAGAACACGTGTTTTCTCCTGGCTCAAATCAGTCTCTCTGTACACTCTCAAAAGAGATTCATAACCAAATCTGTTTGAGGTGCTGACTTTACGCATTACAGCCACATATGCTGCCTGCAACCACAGCCCATTAGAATGCTTGATAGGTATTGTAGACGGAGAAATTCTAGTGATTGATTAATGCTTTATTTTTTTACCAACCTTTCTTATGTCAGGATGGAGGAGTGGTGTATTTCTGTCATCCAAGAATGCACAAAAACGTCTACTTGCTTCTTTTAGTGTCAGATCATGCCCAAACACAGCAAGGGCAGTCAAAACCTCTCCTCTCAACATTGCATCTAGATGGCTCTCGCCTGTCTTAGGCTCCCATCCAAGCTTACTGCAAAATAAATTCAAACATTGAACAAAAATAAATGAAAAATTATATATATATATATATATATTAAAAAAACAAAGCTAATCTTGCTCAAAGTTTTTTTTGAAATATATATATATATTTATATATATTTCAATAGTTACAACAATAAGGAAGGGGGATTTGAACCCTGGTTCTCATTATAAATAAGAGCAAGCAATGCTACTGAGCTATAAGGCTCTTTGCGTTGCTCAAAGTTTTTGAGTGCTCATTATCTTGGTCAGTGATACACATTGGGTATATTTCGATAGTTACAACAAATAAGGGAGGGGGATTTGAACCTTGGTTCTCCTTATTAATAAGAGCAAGCAATGCTACTGAGTTATAAGGCTCTTGGCCTTGCTCAACGTTTTGAGTGCTCATTATTTAGGTTAGTGATACACTGGGTTTCTATTAGCATGTAAGGTTTGATATAAATTGTTGGTGGTCTGCAACTATCAAGTCAAAGATACCTTCCCTAAACTTTTTCAAACATCCTACATGCTTCCTTATTCCTTAGATAGTTTTATACATATTACATTAGCAACTTTAGATAATTATTAATATGTATGACAATTTTTATCTTGACTAACATATATAGAATATCTCCAAATAAAAGAAATAAATATTACTATTTGCAACAATCCTTTAATGACTTTTTCTTCTTCCTTAAAGCTCTCTTTTTACATTCTGAGACATCTACATATATCTCCTAGATTAATGAAAAAATATCTCTCTCTGTTATTTATTTGCTATTAGCAGCTCTATTTAAGAAAGAAATAAATTGACTTAATTCAGAGTAAAAAAATGCCATATATATATAATTGATACTCAATAGTAACATATTAAGCGCCTATTAATATTCTAATAATTCAGTAAATAAAGAAATGATACTCTCATGCTCTAAATCTGTCGAAATGTATTGTCAATGTCATACATTCCAGTACCTTAATAGTTAACATCATATAGGTAGGGCTTACTCAACCAAAATTTCACAAATGGAATATAATCAACTTCAAAGGTATCACTTATGTTGAAAAATTAGTAGACAGAGCAAACTGAATGCTAATAAACAAAGGCCACCATAGGAATTTCAATTATTTGTATATAGGACAACTTACTCTTCTAAATGCAGGAAAAGGCTAATAAAAAATTGTTTAATGTATTCCAGTAACTCAGGGGTTGCATCAGCTGCAATTCTTTCAACTTTATTACTTATCTGTGAATAGAGAGATCAGAATTAGGACTAACAGCACAACTGAAGTATACTTAAGTCTTAAACAAGAGGTGAACATTACATTGATTAAATTAAACAGCACGGTATATTCAAGTTCCTCCCTATAAGCACCCATCAAGGTAAGCAATGAATTCAAAGACTGCTGGCGAGCCATACAAAGGGCAAATGAATCATCCAGGATGCCTGTTTAACAAATGAGTTGTATTAAGAGCTCTTTTCTACCATAAATACATATCATCATAAGATAATAGCAGGTATGAGTAAAAATATCAAAATTACCATATCTGTCTGTTGCAGACAAGTGTTTGTTCTCTATTGCATGTTGGAGTCTAGCTGCAAGGTCCTCATCATATTTTACCCTATAGAAACCAGTCTGATCGACATTAAGTTTTACCCAAGCAGATGCCAAATTGCTTTTGTCACTCAGGAACTCTTTCATATCAAGAGTTCCAGACTTTGATTCCAATAGAAAATTCATGCACACATCATATGAGCCACAGCATAATGTTATTGGAACAATCCATTGACCATCCCCATGAGAACCACTTGCCAAAAATTGCGACTGCCATGATTACATTGATTTGTCAGAAGTCAGTAAGTTCTCAAAATATTATTAAGTGAAGCTCACTACAAATTGAAACAACTCAGTATGCATCAGGGTTAAGATATGCAATTTCAAGAAAAAGTGGGTGAAAGAGACCAGACACAAGAAACCTGCTCAAACACCAATTTCTGATCTTTGACTTCAACAGTGATGACTGGGTACCCTTTTTGCCTTGTCCATGAATTCATTAGCTTGTTCACAGGCTCATCGGATCCCTCCTCAAGTGCAGCCCATAAATCTTCTGTCTTTGCATTCGAGCAAGCAAATTTTTTTATATATGAAGCAAGTGACCTCTGATTACCAAAAAAAAGAGAGAGCATAAAACAGTTAATTAAAACCAGGGGGAAAAAGAATTTATATATGTGAGAAAAAAGATAATTAATTGACATATAATTACATAAGAAATATTTTACAAATGAGAAAGCCAAATTGAGCATCTTAATCCAATGAATAAATTTGAACAATTATCTCGTATATTGCAGAAGATGA
Organism: Notholithocarpus densiflorus; assembly: GCA_030021035.2. Taxonomy (NCBI): domain Eukaryota; kingdom Viridiplantae; phylum Streptophyta; class Magnoliopsida; order Fagales; family Fagaceae; genus Notholithocarpus; species Notholithocarpus densiflorus. The sequence continues at coordinate 131,335 of JARYZH020000462.1, read as the reverse complement.
TTGGTTGGCAAAGATGAACCTTAAAAGAACGAACTTTAACTGCACTCATTTAAGTAATAAATGGAGGCCAAGAAATAATCTGGAAGTTAATCAAGCTGAGGCCATGTCACCAGATATCAAGTAGATATACTTTCTACTATTTCTTATCTAGATGAGCATTACCATTGTTTCTATATATAAATAGAAAGCACTTTTAAAAATATGAATTATACAGTATTCATAATGTTAATGGTTACTTCCTAAACCTCTTTCATTATATCCAAATATTTTTGAACAAAACCGCTCTAACCTCTTAAGAACTCACAAAAAAAAAGAAAATTCCTATTGTTCTATCTTTCTCAAAGACTTAATTTATGAAGGGTTTCCAAGACATAAATTTCATGTCAATTTTTGGGGTGGAGAGAAAGGAGTTTCTTCAATCATAAGAAATATTTTTATTTGGACAAGAAACATATACCAGCAGCAACTCTAACAACCAACCTGAAAGCATTCAGCTCCAAGATAGCTCTGCAGCATCCGGATAACAGATGCACCTTTTTTGTAACTTATCGCATCAAAAATTTCATCAATCTCCCTAGCATGATTTATCTCCACCTAAAAACGTTTGCTTATATTGAGATATACTCAAAAAAGTAATAATATAATTTCTTAAAGCAATTATACCAAGAATAAAAATAGCGCATACAGAATTACCTCAATGGGATGGGACTCTGCAAGCCCATCCAGCCGAAGACCCTCTGTATAGTCACCAAGAAACTGAGTCCACACTTTCCATTCTGGGAACAAGTTATCAGCTGCTAAATAACTAACCTGAACACATTCAAATAACCGATATATAATTTACAAGAATGCAATGAAATAAGCAATAATTTATAGACATAGGACCCTTACAAATAACTCAGGCTACATTCCGGGGAAAGAAAGGTTTATGTTAGTTTATTTAACAATGATCCCAAGCTCAAGTCAAGCTTGATTGATAAACAACCTAAGTTGAAGCATTGTAACAAGTTAGTGGACAAGCTCATGGACCTGAGGCTTGTATATATTATAAGATCATACGATATATATTACCAGTTTCAACTTATTCACTTGGTCTTATAAATAGTCTAATTCATGGTTAAAAGTTATGTGTGAATACAAGGTAGATGAAGTTAATTTTTATAGGTCCATGAATAAAAAGAAGTTATCTATCAAGTAACCTGATCAGATCACCTTAAGCATAAATAATATGTATATGAGCAAGTTATGAACAGTTAACTATGACTTTATACTTTATATCTTCTCAAAAAAAAAAAAACTATGACTTTATACAAGAAGGAAATAATTTAATAAAAAAATGCATGAGCAAGCTTCAGCTTGTTTGACAAAATAAATGATGTAAGCGTAAACATGTTATGTAGCTTGGTGACAAGCTTGAGCTCTCATGTTCAAAACACAACTAAATAAACCAATCTTTAAATTTTAACAGACAGCTCAGTTCAGATCAATTAAAATCCGATGTAATAAATACCCATGTTGCGAACCCCTCATTCAGCCACAAATGAGTCCACCATTCCATCGTTACAAGATTTCCAAACCACTGATGTGCCAGTTCATGTGCTACGACAATCACAACCTTTACAGTAGCAAAAAAATAATAATTAAACATTTTGTGTACACATATTAAAACAATAGCTCCATACTGCATTAGCCGAAGTAAATTGTGACAAAAAGAGCAGTGTTCACAATATGCACATTACCCTCTGCTTATTAGTAGCTGCAGAATGCTGATCGTCGTAGAGCAAAGCCGTTTCACGATATGTAATCAAACCATAATTCTCCATGGCCCCAAAAGCAAAATCAGGAATTGCAACCATATCCAATTTGGGCAGAGAGTAAGGTACCTCAAAGTAGCTGTAGAAATGATCGTGGTTAATTGGAATTTTAAATAATACAACATAAGCACCAACATGTAACAATTTGAGGGATCGCCAATAACCATGATCCAGTGTCCACTTAAATGCATTATTTAGCTAAAGCTTGTATAGTTTGTCTCGTAATCGATGGTTTGGTGGTGATTCATAGTAAAGCTTACTCTTTGTATAATTCAAGCGTCCTAACAGCAACACCCAATGCAAATTTCGCTTGATTTACTTTACCAACTTGACAGTATACTCTAACTTTAACCCCTGCAAAGTGATATAAGATTACACTATCAAGAACAAGGATCATAATACCATAGGAAACAGTGAACATAGTGTATTGTTTTACCATCAGATGTAAGATGTTCTACATAATCAAACAAACCAACAACAATTGCCACCAAATATGTAGACATTATCGGTGATTCTTGGTATGAAACTGTCTTCAGATCCCCATCCACTTTTTCTTCAAAAATTGGCATGTTGGAAAGAGCTACCAGTTTGGATGGCACATCCAATGTGATTTTGAACATAGCCTGCAACACTCAAATGCCCAAAAGAAGGATCCAATAAGCTTTTGTTTGCATTCATTCGAAACAGAATCAAGCAAATCTACTTTCAATCCAAAAATAATTTGGTCACAATAATCAAAACACTAGCTTACACAAGCTTCTAAAATGCAGCATGAAGTGTGGTCGGATATAAGATTTCATTTAAGCAAAAGAAGCAAAGAAGTACAAGACTTTAAATTAATTGAGAGAGAGCGATTGTGACACCTTGCAAGCAGGTTCATCCCAACACGGAAAGCATCGCCTAGCATCAGCTGGTTCAAACTGTGTAACTGCCATATTCTTCTTCTCACCACTGTGATTATATGTACTGGAAAGAAAAATAATAACTTAAATATATACACATTACTACTTACCAGTAAAATTATCATTTAGCCGAAAACAGAAGACATTTAGCTCCACTTATAAGTAAAATGGCGAAGCATGCAATCATGGCTTTTAAGTGGAGTTGTGGTATGCCTTTGTGTTAGAATTTCTTTCCCTCTCTCCTGTGTGTGTTTGTTTCTCAAAATAAAAAAATAAAAAAAATAAAAAAAAAAGGTTTCAATCCCATTAAAGATCATATTAAGTATATTTGAAAGCACTGTTTTTATTTTTTTTTTTACTGTTTTTAATATATAGAGGTCAAGTTTTGGTGCTTGACAGTTGCCTTCCACAAAAAGTGATAGGTTATTAATTGGTTTAAGTTATGAATCAGCCTCTCTAAAAAAAATAAAAGGGACCAAACATATCTTGACCCCATCTTTTAACTATAAAAATTTTACAAAGCTAGATGTATCGTTACTCGTTAGTTACAAAGAAACAATAACTTAGGCAATTTTGTTTATTATATTGTTAGAGTGCACTAATGACATTCAATGCTACATTAATTTTAAAGTTTTTATAATAAACATGACAGTAGCTTTAGTATAAATTGCATCTTCAAGTCACGTTTTCTCGTCTTTTGTGAGTGTGTGAAAGTGTTTTGTCTTCTATTTTTATTCATTTTATGTTGACTGAGAGAGTCTAGTACTAGTTTATAAGAGTTGTGTAGTAAAATTTGCAAAATATTATGAAAACAAGCATCACTCGTTGTAGTACCTTGTATAGAAGCCCTTCATTTTGTCGTTCAAAGTTCCTTGAAAGCGGATTGTGAGAAGTCCCATCCCAATGGGAAGCGTGTCAGCAAACTCTAAAACCAAAATCTCATCTTCTTCAACCACATCAACTTTTGAAGACCTTAACACCTGCCCAAATTCAAAACTTCATTCATTGTTCATTCACATATAAGCTAGAGCTCAGAAAAACTATATAAAGTTAGCAAGAATAATTTGGAATAATGTTAAGTTAAAGCAGTTACATGTTACTACCACAAAATCCATTACCATTACCATTAGTTTAAAAGTAAAGTTAGGGTGATACCTTAGAATTAGAAGAGTGAGTGAAAGATACGGAGGGGGTATCAACGGAGAGTTCGGCGGCGTTGAGGACTATGAACCTCGTATCCGCCACGATGTTGAGCTCGATAGCCACGGAGCCACTGAACTTGCATGCGCTCAGGTCCGGTTTCAGCCGTATGTCATAGCGTTTTGGAACAGCGAATTTCGGGAGCCGAGGTTGCCCTTGGAATTGTTCCATGCTTTGCTGCTTTTTTTAGCAAAGCAGAGTAGGAAGTGAGGTTGAAAGTTGAAACGAGTGAGACAGTGATCAAAGTCTGAGTGATGAGTGAAAGAGTAGACAGTGGACCATATATAGATTTGCAAATGATAGACTATTTCAAACTTTTAATTTGTAAAACTTAAGTCTAATCCTAATATAATAGTAAGATAGTAACAGTTGTGTCTACGTATAGGAATATAGGATTATGTATTCTATTTGAAAAAGTATATATACCGAAACAATAAAATATCACAATATTTTTTTTAGTTACAATGGATCACAGACTATTATTTTATTTTATTTTGACCTACAAGAGTCAGTTACTATGAAAATGTTTTGACGTACAATTTGTTACATTTATGGCACAACTCTTTTTTTATTTCATATATCTATATTTATATAATATTTAAAACCTTAAGTGTAGCATTTATTATTGTTACTCTCTTGTTAAACTACATTAGCCTAGCATTTCGATCAATTCCATCCAATTTGGTCCATTCAATGCACTTTGGTCCAATTGAGTCTACTTTAGTCCATTTGGTACATTTCGGATTATTTGAGCCTTAAATTGATTCTTTTTATCGATTGCCTTTTTAGTTTTTTGCTCAAATTTTCTTTTCTTTTTTTCTTAAATTTTTGGGTTGAAAAAGTATAAAATTTTATTCTATTTTAACCAAACTCTTTAGAAATTATCGATATTGGGTCCTAAAAAGCAATAAAATGATAAATACTCACAGAATTATCTTAAAATTCAAATTTCAATAATATAGGTATGATGCTTATATTTGAAAAGAAAAAAAAAACAATTTGACAATTCTTAAATTATATAATAAATTTAAATTTAATGTAACATGTTACATATATTCCATGGAATAAGAGTGAACATTTTTTTTAAAATATTCTTCTTGAAGCTAACCATTCTTGGGTTTCACTCCTTTACCTTCTCATAAGAAGACTATTGGGTGTAAATGGGTGTATAAGGTGAAGTATAAGTCTAATGAGAGTGTGGAGAGGTATAAGACTAGATTGGTTGCTAAAGGCTTCACTCAAAAGGAAGGCCTTGACTATCTTGAGACTTTTTCCCCTGTTGCTAAGTTGGTTTCTGTCAAATGCTTTCTTGCAGTGACTGCTGTGCAAGGCTGGTATCTATGTCAGCTTGATGTGAACAATGCCTTCTTTCATGGTGATTTGAAGGAAGAAGTGTATATGAATATGTTTGAATTAGTCAACCAATTATAGTATTTATATATATATGTTAGCTTATAGAGTTTGGATATGGGAAAATTAACGTTAGAAACTGAAGTCTAAGAAAGTTATAATGTGGTACGTAATAGTAGTATGTTTGTTGATCACACTGCTGAGCTGAATTGATAACAAGAAAAGAAATACGAATATCATACCAAATTGGGACGACGCCTAGATTGCATGTAAAAATAACTCGCCAGAGCGATGACCAATCCGATGATGACCGTAAACGATATCAACATGATATCACGTATTTGGCAAATTTTAGTGATACCCAATTGGAGAAAACAATAAACTCAGATCAGATGTTATATATGTATCAATTTCTGAGTCAGAGAACAGACAATTATTAAGCTTCTTAAATATAGTAGCTTGCTAGCGCGCATGCAGTTGAGTGAATGAAGATGAGATTGAAGCTTAAGCTTGATATGGAATGAATTGAAGTAAGCAATCTATTCTTTTCTTTTCTTTCTTCTCATTCTTTTCTAAATTCCAATTTTCATCTTCAAGAATTTTATTTTGTATTTTAATTTGCTTCCTTTCTCTACCATTCCTTATTATGATTTTATATTTTTATATACTGGTCTCTGTATCATTTTTCTTCTCCTCCTTGATTTATTATCATTCTTACGCAATTTCTTCTTGAAAAAGAAGATTGTGTTAGATCAAATACCTATATAATATTTCTTATATTAATGTTCAATATTACTATATAAATAGCTTCTTCTTCTTTTTCGTATTTTATTTTTGCTCATGCTCAGTTTTGGCTTTTGGTTTTGGGACTAAAGTTGTAGTACCATCCTAATCTAAAGTAATAACAATTTCAAAATTATTAAGGAATCAGCTTACTTTGAGTAAAGACAAAGAAAACATTAATTCTGATTCTCACTCATCAAGAACAATGACAAGCGATAAAAGTGGAAGATGCAAAGCCTCGATCAATATATAAAATATAATATATATCTTTGTAATTTGAAATTCTGTATCTTCTTCACTATCAATTTAAAGGTATTACTGGGAATAATGGAAAATTTGGAAGGACGAATAAAGTTTTTGTAGAATCGGCTGCTTTGCGTTTTTCTGAGTGCATAGCGTGCTAGATGCTTTAGTAAGCAAGCAATACTTTTTGTGAACTTCATTAATAAGAAATCATCAATTCTATTATTTCACATGAATTGATTCTTCGTAGCTAAAGCAAAATCGTGTGGATGTTTCCTCCTACTATTTTTGTTAGGAAATTTAGACCCCGGTTGATAGAATTAACAAGTTTTAAACCCAAGTTGTTAATTAGATTTATTATAAATAAAACTTGTTAAAACAAACAAACATCAATATCATGTCAAAATCATGCAGCAGAAAAATAAATAAGACAAGATATGATGACCCAGGAAAACCAATGAAACAAACTAGTTTCACAGTAAAAAACATGAGGGGAAACCTTCCCGAAAAGCAATTCACTATAGAAAAGAGAAGTTTCAGATCTAGTACAAAATTTTTGTCCCCAGACTCTACAATCCTCGTAGATGAACTCACAGCAGAAACCTTCTACCGCTTCAGAACCTCTGAACTCTTCAATATATGAACGCCACCCTTTGATGCATGAATCCCAATACGTGACTAACCAATTGCGCGGATCTTAGTACGCGACTTAATCACCAACTAGAGAAGATGTTGGCTACAAAATTCTTCACTTCATCAACAATGAAGATCAAGAAGTACTTAGTTACAAAACCCTAAGGCGCAAAGACGCAGTAGCTTCTTACAGAGAGAATAAGGCATTAGTCACCTTTTTCATATGTTCTCCTTGTATTCTCTTATTTGACGGCCTCTAAAATAAGTCTTATATAGGTCTAGGGTTGTGAGAAAAGAAACCCTACACATACATGTCATCATGGGCCGAAAATCAGATCTAAAAATCTAAATTCTCGTAACCTCGATCGATCGGGAGGTGTCGAAGAGGTGTCGAGATTTAAACTTTAACAGATACAGCTATCGAGAAGCTATCGAGGAGCTGTCAAGGAGACAGGAGTTTTCTCGATCGATCCACCAGCTATCGAGAGGTGTCGAGATTGTGATAACAATCAACTGAAGAGCTCGATAGATAGCCTAGTTGTCGAGAGGTGTCGAGCAGCTGTCAAGTTTTAAAAACTCAGCACTTCTTCACTTGTTTCTTAAACAGACTTGATAACTTCAACACTTGATCTTGAAACACAGTTTCTTGAAGTATTAAACCACATCCTAGATCTACCCAAATACAAGTAAAGTGCGTTTTGTCAAAGGATTAGCCAATAACATAAAATCATGACATATGTTCTTAACACATGAACCACATATGTCCTAACAATTTTGTGTCTTTAATTTTCATGAATGCCAATTTTTGTTACACATATCTTATGAAATAGAAATACTGAAAATCGTGTTTTGAAAACATGATTTCAACGTGTGTGTACGTACATACTATGTGTAAATCATTACTCTTTCAAAAATTATTGATGTTTCATGCTATGCTGTATTCCTAATACTAATAGATGGGGGCATGTGAGAGTGTTTTTCTATAAATAAATAATAATAAAAAACCAACTATTAACTTTTTTTTATAAAAAAAAAATTTACATTTAATTAAGCCCAATAATATAAGAAGTATAATAAATTAAACTTTATAATTTATAAAGTAACTAATTAAACTCCAAATTTTCAAAAATTAACAAATTAAGCCTTGTAATTTCAAAAGTAATAGCTTCAAACTTGAGGTTTAAATGTAATAAATTAATTGTCGTACCACTTAAGCGCAAAAAATAGTGTTTTATTTGTTATTTTATTATGAAACCTCAACCTTTAATGTGTTACTTTTGAAATTATGAGGTTTGATTTGTTACTTTTTAAGACTTTAGAGTTCAATTTATTACTTTTGAAATTAAAACATTTAATTTGCTACACCTCTAAACTATAGTGTAAAAAATGTAATTTTCCAAAAAAATTAATGCCTTTTTCTAACCCTTCTCAAATTGAAAAAAAAAAAAAAAAAAAAAAAAAAAAAAAGAAAGAAGAAGAAGAAGAAGAAGAAGCCTTTTTCTAACCAGGTCTAAGCAATACCTAGAGTTAGTTCCATAAGAATTATAGAATTAGTCACCATATCGATGGAGTTAGACCTGTCAATATAAACCCAAACTTGATAATTCACTGATCTTGACGGAAAAATATAAATTTGGGTATGGATGTTGGACCCATGAAAAATGGGTCAATCCATACTCGATCCATTGAAATTATTGGTTGAGTTGAGTTGACTCATGGGTTACATAGATAACTTGTTTTTCAAAGGGGTTTATCCTGTGCATTTTTCTTTTTGAAGGTGATTTGTTTTGTTTTTTCTTCTTTTTATTTGTCTAAACATGTTTCACACTTTCACTTCTTACTTTATTTCATCTGTTTTTTAAGTCATTTTTGCCTTATAACATAGTCACATGTTCTATCTTCACAAAGTGAAGGCTAAAGGATTTCAATTTCGAAAGGAGTAAATTTAAGAATTTATGTATTATTTAAGTTTTATTTAATTAAGTGTTTTTGTTTTCCCGAAATGTTGTTTATTGTTATTTTTCTTTTTTGAGTTGTTTTGTTCTTATTAATTTTTTTTAGAAGAAATTCGTTATCTTATTTGTGAAAAAAAAAATCATAGTTTATAGTAACATTTTAGACTGTAAACATAGGTAGGTTAGAAAACTTTCAAAAAAAAAAAGAATCTGGTTAGAAATAGAATGACCCGTTTTGACATGAATCGGGTAAATTCGAACCGAAATGGATCGATCCCATCACCCCCACCCCCACCCCAGCTAAAAAAGCTTTGTGGACAAAGCCGCCGTCCTTCTGGTCCTGGCGTAACGTAACTACTAAAACGGAAAACATAGGAATAATAGAAAATACATACATACATACTAGTTGAAACTCGAAATTGAAATTGAAATTGAAAAATCAATCAGAGTGGTGAGTCAACTTTGTTTTGAGACTCACAATCACAATCACAAAGAAAGCAGTTGAATTTGTGAGTGTGAGTGTGAGTCTGAATTTTAATTTAGAAGATTCTCAATGGGAGATAATAAGACCTCTCAATCTCATACTCATTCATCAACATCCCCTTGTGCCCATCTCAGAGCTGCCTACCACAATTGCTTCAACAGGTTCCAAATCCATTCTTCTTCTTTTCTTTTTTATTTTAATAAAAATTTATTTATTGGGGAAAAGAAAAGGGGCTCTTTTTTTTATTCGTCTTTAACAAAAAAATTTAATATACAGATGGTATTCAGAGAAGTTCGTGAAGGGTGAATGGAAGAAAGAGGAATGTGTTTCTGAGTGGCAAAAATACAGAGCTTGCCTGGCTGTACGTAACGTATCTTTTCTTTTCTTTAATTGGAATATATTCCATCCTTTCTCTTTTCTTAAACGATTGATTATTGTTCTCAGGAACATTTGGATGATAAGCATCTGAGTCGATTCTTGGAAGCTGATACCCTTGTCAATGTCAACGAATCCCCAACACCCACTTAACGGACCACCTCACTAATATAATAAAGGTAATTAATTTTCTTCACATCTGGATTTACCTATTCATTTCATCCAACTACAACAACAGATTAATTGATGCTTCAATACTGTATAATAAGAAAGAAAATATATGATGACATTTTAAATTGTTCACTTTTTTTATTAGATTGTAAGCTAAAGGTGCCCCCTATCACCAACCCAACATTCTTTGTTATTTTTATTGAAACTACCTTCTCTTTCATAATCATGTCTGCTGCTATTCTATTCTACGCCTATCCTTTCATGCTTGTGGCATACAATACGATTCAGGCCAAAACCTATTCTACAAGTGTTGTATGTAACTCAACTCAAGTTCCTCAATTGAATTTTTTAACTACATGGCTGTATTAATTGACCAATGAAGTGAAATTAAACAGTGTTATATTTTCCCAAGAATAGTTTACTTCAACCATATAATTCATTGGCCAATACCTAAGACGGTACCTAACTTTTGCCCTGTAATTAATAGCTACAACTTGCTTCTAAGTTTGGTCCGATATGAGGGACTTCATGAACAATGAGAGACCCCATCCCATGGTCTTCAATTATCAACAACTGGGCAGCAACATTGTTTGCTAGAAAGGTGCCTGCTAATTGTACTTCATAGGATAAATGTTTAGTTGAACCACATTCCGAGCCCTATTCCAGTCATGCACTTCCCTTCAACATTTCTAATAAATGTCTTTCAATGAATTTGGTTCATGCATGGTGTTATGTGGTAGAGGATCCCTTCACATTATACAAGTTAAACACTCTACAGGAAAAAATTTATAACTTTAAGTCAGCCATTTGATTGGTGTAGTTTGAGACCTTCAAATCAACATATAGGATTGAGTAAAATACAAATATAGCAGAAGAGGTTCCATGCTTGGCTAGTCCAGAAAATTGCAGTTGTTAGTTGTATACTTGTATTAGTAATTGCTAGTATTTTTTTTTTTTTTTGGGTAGAAATGGAAAATTCATTAAAACTAAAGAGCAAACACAGGTTCAGGACAAGGCCTTTTAAAGTACATCCCACGGCAGTCTGCCTCCAAAATAGAAATTAAGTCCTCAGGCGGACTAGAAAACAACACAAAATCAGACTCTAAGTTAGGTCCTAAACTAGCTAGACAGTCCACACTTCTGTTAGCTTCTCTGAAGACATGTCTAAAACTCGATTGGGGAATCTGGGTAACCAATTGCCTACAATCATCCATAATAGAGAAAATAATAGTGTTAGAGTTTGATTGATGATTGAATGCATCGACTATAGCTCTAGCATCTAACTCAATTATAATAGCTTGAATATTAAATTGCAGACATAATAGAAGGCCATCTCGGAGAGCCCAGAGCTCTGCCATGAAGCTATTTGCTATCCCGATTCTCCTAGCTAACCCCACAACCCAGTTTCCATTCTCATCTCTTATGAGGCCTCCACCTCCAGCCACACCTGGGTTCCCAAGGGATGATCCATCTGTGTTGAGCTTCATCCAACTATTACTAGGCTTTTCCCATCGAATTCTCTTCGTAACCATGCGTTTGGCCACCAGCGGCTTGCAAGCACAGTGGGTGTACTCTAAGGCTCAGTTAATAATGTCCACTGCGATGCTTGGATTCAGGCTCTTGCTTTTGAACACCAGCTGATTTCTGTTTTTCCATATCAGCCAGATAGCAAACATGAAAATTTGATTCCCAGGAGGTTGTCCTGGAGCATGGTAACCAGCAGCTTTGCAGTTAGAAGTGAGCCAGTCTTGAAGGTTGGCAGAGAAGAAGGAGGTATTTGTATGATATATTCCCAGTTGGTGCCAGGCTGTTCTAACAATACGGCAATCACGAAGGGCATGCATGATGGATTCAGCCCTGCATTGGCAGAGGGGGCAGGAGGTATCAATCAGCATTCCCCTAGCTGCTAGGAAATCTTTAACTCCTATAATCTGGTGCATACATTTCCAGATAAAAGTTTGGATCCTGTGCAAGGTGTCTAGCTTCCAAATCCATTTGCCCTGAAAAGGAGAATCAGGCAGCGGCTCAATGGCTAGGAGATAGGCACTTTTCAGGTCAAAAGCACCCTTAGGTTGCTAGTATTGCTGCTATTGGATTTGAACTTCTAGATGCAGGTCAATGGGTGTCTTTCCCACTATGAGTGTCTTTATAAACTTGAAGTCCATGTCTGATACCTTCCACCAGCATGAGTGCATGACTGACCACTTGTATTGTAGGTGGTAGTGGAAGCTTCATTTCTGCTACTCCTCCCATGCCTTTTATTTGTTAAGTCTTATTATCTCTCATCTTCTATGATCTGATTGGAGCTTCTTGTCTGTATAACTGCCTTTCATTATGACAGTTCCTGAAGTTTTATTGAAAAAATAGTGCACTCAAATTAATAGTGAAATAGTCATTAAGTCATAATGAATTGCATCTCACTGACACCGCCAAGAGCATCTCGACCTTTATAATAGTTCGATAAAATTTAGATAAAGTAATTTAACTATTTAAGTGTTTTTTTTTTTTTTTTTTTTTTTTTTTTTTTTTTTGAGAAGAAGTAATTTAAGTGTTGAATGTTAAGTTTTCTAATTAAATTTAATCATGATTGTATTGACCAATAAACCTTTTAAGTAGTTGAATTTAATGTAATGCCTAGCAGAGGAGAGTATCACAAATAACCCCATATAAACTGTACGAACAACTTCTTGTGTGCTTATTTCTGAAAGATCACCAAACTCAAGAGCAATAGGTTCAGATTACGATTTATGCTGTAATTATAGTGGATGATTGGCTGGTAATAACACTTATGTTTTTTTGTCCAGAGAAATTAAAGTGCTTATGCTTATTTGTGGAGATGAAAGAAGAGATGTAACATAGGGCTTGTCAAGGGTGGATTGACAGCAAATCAAAGTAAGGACCTTTGGTTCCTGCTAATCTGCTATAGAAAAAGAACACTCATTTGCTAATCTAAGCTGTTCAGTGTCTGTAGTTTGTTACGTGGAATTCTTTTTTGCACCTCTTTGATCATTAACTAACTAGTTATAATTTTTGCTACCCTTCTTTCCGTTCCTTGCTTTTGTTCTTTGATTTTTCAACTCTCTATGCTTATATGTTCAATTCTCTTTATAACTCAGAAATTGATCCAGTTGACCAAGTTACTGGGGCTTCCCCTGTCTGGTGATGGTGTGTTCCAAACCAAAACCACTTTGATAATGTGTTTTGATGAGTGGTAGAATGATTTCAAGTCCCCGTATGATCTGTTAAGTTAAGGTTCCACATGTTTTAGTGGAAATCAATGTAGTGGCATCATTAAACAGTCTGTATACCATTGGCGGCGGTATATCACGTTTGAAAGTTTTTTATTCTGTCAGTGTGGTAGATATTATTTCATATAGCTTGAATATTGGTTTCCACCTTGGCCCAAAATCAGCCTATTGCAATGAATCTTACGGCCAGGGAAAAAAGAAAAATGAAAGAAAAGCAGAGTACAAATACAAATACATGGTACTTGAGAGTACAACCTCATCTCCAATTTCCATGATCAGCATGGCTTTCCTAGACTTCCATAAACTAACATGTCACAAAAAACAGTTGGTAACATAACAATATAAGGTAGAACAAAACTCAAAACACAAAATTGTTCTGAACAAAATAAGAACCGTAGCATCAATTTATGCTTATTTCAGTGATAATTGTCACTTGAACATCCTTGATATAACTCCACATGCAAAACTCACTAATGAGTATTTCCACTCAAAACAAGTGACACTTATTCAAAATGATAGTAGATTGATTCCTTGATACCATCTTAAAATGTAAAGTCTGACATAAGATTGAAAATCAATTAGGAAGAAGCTTTGGCTTCTGCTTTTATTTCTTTTTGAATAAGAAATGCGCAACCATCCATTCTTCTCCATCATTGTATCCAAAGAGCTCTGCAACAGCGATGAAGAATGTTCTCCAGTAGACAGTCCACTTCACAGCAGAATCCTTGCCATAGGTTGATTCCATAATTGGCTTTATGGAAGACAAGTTCTTGTCCATTCTTTTCAACCACTCTTCACTGCAAAACAAAATGTTCTCAGTATTTTATTTTATTTTTGTGTCCCAGGTCTGAGATAGACTGCAATATAAACTAGAAACGGAATAATCACTATCAAAGTTCAGAACTTCTGCTTAGAAAATTAAGCTTCCTAACCAAGCCCACCCTGATATCCTAAAAAATCAAATCAGCTTTAGTATTACCTAGTGTTCATCCTTACCTTGTCTGTGCATAGTGCTTCCCATTCACAAGCCAATGATTAACAACAGAAACATCATCCTGCATGAAAACCATAGCCAAGAAGTCATTGACAGGCGAAACTAACTCTATAATACCTCATGGTTTTAGCATGATGAATGATCATATGATGGTAGACTGCATTCTATGATAAAAAAAAATTCAGTACATTACGGGAATAGATGTCACAAGTTTGAGAAGGCAAAGTCTATGGAACTCACCTGAAAATAAAGAAGCAGATTTGCTGAAGGCATTGTACCTCCAGAAAAGAAGTATCTAGTAATCCAGTCATCTTCATTTATGTCCTACTTAAAAAGTTGGCAGGAGACTGTCATTACTATTACATGTAAGGGTTCAATTTCCGGAGTAATTCTATAAAAGAACATCTACAGGTACTGGAAATTATATCTTGAATAATGCCAAAACCAGAAGTGGCAATGTAGACTTATTCACTGTCTAAGGTTTTTTTTTTTTTTTTAAATAAAGTCAATATACCTCAAAGTGGTAAGCAAATGCTTTATGGCAGAAATGATGAATAAAGAGAAGGCTGTCCTCTTTCAACCACTTGGATATCTTCTTCAGAAGATCCTCATAGTTCTTCATATGCTGTGTCAAAGGGTAAAACTAATTCTTGAACCATTTCAACAATAAACGCCAAATCTAATCTATGGCACAGCTTTTAAAAAAAAAAAAAAAAAAAAAAAAACCTCAAACATTTCGATGGAAAATATTCGGTCATAGGATGCTTCCATTTCGAATACGCTAATATCTGCAACAATGATCTCCACATTCTGCAGCTGAAAATCCCTACAATACAGTTAAAAAGGAGTGTTTTAGGCCATTGCTATAGCATGTAAGCCATTCTGGTTTAAATGTAAGAAATTAAAGTATCCTAGTGGTGGTTATAAGAGTGGCATACCGACACTGCTCTTCAATATGTGCTTTCTGGGTTGTTGAATTGCAAATCCCTGTAACCCTACAGTTACTATACTTCCGCGCAATGTACAAAGAGAGTGACCCCCAGCCACATCCAACATCAAGAACAGTGTGACCATCTTTTAACTGTGACCTCTCACAGTAGAGCTCCAACATTGTTTCTTCAGCATTCTCTAGGGTTCTTGAGTTATCAGAGAAGTAACAACAACTGCACTAGTCATGTATACAAAACGTATCAGGTTAACACAATTTTCTTTGTATTAAGCTATATATGCTGATAGCCTAGATCTATAATTATATGAAAATACCATCTATTTGATATATCTCCAATGACCCAAAAAACGAAAACATTAAAATTTATCGTCTACATCATAAATAATCGACATGTTACACTTAATGTGGAAGGGGAACTGTATTTTTTTTCCCACGGTATAATCATTACATAAGATTTTAACAATGTAATACTATAAGACGCAAATATCCATGTATATCCGTTTGGATTAGCTTTTAGGTTCCCAATTTTTAAAGCTGATTTGCTTATATATATACAATTTGTTAAAGTCTTAATTTTTTTTAGGTACAAGTATAGTTTTGTACACTTTCAACAAATCAGTAAACTCAAAAGAAAATTTAGTTTGTTGGTGTTCATCATATGATCAATTACTTTCAGAAGCAAGCAATCCAAATTAAACAGAAAAATGAATAGAAAAGATTAAAAAAAAAAAAAGCAAAAAAGAATCAAGCTTCAAAAAGCAGTGCACAAAAAAAAAATACCTATATTTAAGATTGCATCCAAGGACGAGCTTGAAGAAAGAGGTTGGGAGTTCATAATGCTGAGTCTTTGGATCATCAGTCTTGATGGCTATGGGCATCTCTCTAAGAGCTGCAATATAAAACCTTTTCATACACTCCTACGGTTATATGGTTAGTTAAAAGTTAGAATAGAAGAGATGGGTAGTAGTAGTTACAAAGTACGAATTGGAGGAGGTGGGATAGTTGGAGTTGGGCAGAGGGCTTGTAACCGGAGCGAAGCCGAGTGGCTAAGAGGAGACGGGTCAGCTTCCTAATCACGGCGTCCGGTAGCAAATTCCGCTCCAGTGAACCCAACATCAACCGAACTGTCGCTTCGTACGGTACCTGCGTTATCTTATTCATTCTCTCTCTCTCTCTCTCTGTACTTGACGATGCTTTGGTTTTTCAGCCGAACGATAACATTTTATCGTTTCACCAGTTTTTAGGCTATTAAGAGCATCAGTATTAGGTAGTAACAAAAAAACAAAAAAGCATGAGTATTAGTGGTTACAAAAATTTAGCAATTTGACACTACAAAATGTCACTTTACCTATTTTAACTCACCATTTCACAATTCACTCTACATCAATGGTCTTTTTTTTCACATCAAAGTTAAACACTACTCATTTATTATATTATTTTCTCTCTCTCTTCATCTCTATCTCAATATATTCTCCCTCCCTTCAACCCACAACCACTCACGACGACGACACCACCACCACCACCACCACCACATCGAAAATCAAAACAGATGGCCCAAGCCAATCACGATTCGAGAAATACTATATCCACAATATTTTCACAACAAATTCTAAATGACAAGTTGTTACTGGTTGTTATTTTTAGGGTAAAAAAATAATTTCAGTAGTAAGTTCAAATTTAAACCATTAAAAACTAATCGCTTATGATTTGTTGTAAAAATATTGTGGACGTAGCATTAACCTTTCTTTATCTTCTATGTATATTAAGAGGTTTTTTTTTTTTTTTTATCTTCTCTATATATAAAGACTAAAGAGAATTTGGAAAGTTAGTTATTACTTCTTTTTTTTTACTTCCAAAAAAACCTTTAATTTAATTAACTTATCCTTGTACATAAAAAATAAGATATGATGTTAAAACAATAAATAGGCAAAAATTAAAAAGAAAAAAATTTACCAATTATCAGCTCTCCACTAGATAGTCAATTGTTATCACAAAATGATTCAAAAAAGTTAGTTATTACTTTTTTCACTTCCAAAAATACCCTAGATTTAATTAAATTATCCTTATTCCTAAAAAAAAATATATATATATATATATTAAAAGGATTCAGAAAATTAGTTATTATATTTTTCACTTTCAAAAATACCCTTAATTTAATTAACTTATCATTATTCTTAAAAAATAAGGAACAAGGTTAAAACCATAAATAGACAAAAATTAAAAGGAAAAAACCTACCGATTATCAACTGCCCACTAGATAGTCAACATTTATCACAAAATAATTCAGAAAGTTAGTTATTACCTTTTTCACTTCAAAAAATAATCATAATTTAATTAATTTATCCTTATTCCTAAAAAAACTCTATATATTAAGAGGATTCAAAAAGTTAGTTATTACATTTTCCACTTCCAAAAATACCCCTAATTTTTTTTTTTTTTTTTGAGAGAAAAACACCCCTAATTTAAATAACTTATCCTTATTCATAAAAAATAATAAATAAGGTTAAAACTGTAGGTAGACAAATTAAAAGAAAATAACCTACTGGTTATCAACTCCCCACTAGATAATCAACATTTATCACAAAATGATTTAGAAAGTTAGTTATTGCTTTTTTTTACTTTGTTAAATTAATATTAAAAATGTTTTGTACTAACCTGCCGTTTGCTTAATTAAGGACATATTTCCAAACTTATCTTATTTCATAATTAAAATTCATAGGTTTAAAATTTTAATTAAATATATTTTAAAATATTAAGTTTATTTCTTTCTTTCTTTTTTTTCTTTTTTCAACGGGTTATAAAGAGATTTTCTATTGCAATTGTTTTTTGGAGCTTGGTAAATTTAAAAATGTTTTTTTTTTTTTTTTGTAGAAATAGTAAAAATGTTTTGTACTAACCAACCGTTTGCTTAATTAAGGACACATTTCCAAAATTCTCTTATTTCATAATTAAAATTCATAGTTTTAAATTATTAATTAAAGTATATTTTAAAATATTAAGTTTCTTTCTTTCTTTTTTTTTCTTTTTTCAATGGCTTATAAAGAGATTTTATGTTGCAAGTGTTTTTTGGTGCTTGGTAAATTTTGCATTTTATTTTAAATTTATCTGTTATTTTTTTACTAATCATGATTAATTATTTTTTATAGAGATTCTTATGAAATTTTAGAATATTTCATTATTAATATAAATGAAAGGGGGGAGTGTTAATTTATTCAACTTGGTTCACTTGACTAACCTATTTTTCTCCATTAATAACTATATTATAGAAAAAAATTATATTATTTTGAGTCAATTACAAAGAATAATTTTTGTTTATAAACTTATAAAAATTAAATTCACCAACCTTATATTGCTAAAAATTATATATAATTTTTACTATGCAATGTTGTTGTGAAATTTTAAAGTACTCGCAAGTGCACAAACCGTACCAAAGTATAGTTTGACAAAAACGAGGTCGAACCCATAGGGACTTGAATGAACGTAGGAAAATCAATCAAATCTTAACCAAATTAATCCTAATCTAGTTTAATAAAAATTGGTTGTTTGAAATTAATTATACTAAGCAGATAATTAAACTAAGCAGATAATTAAACAATCTAAAGAATAGAATTAAGGTTTTGGAATCCGCCTTGTTAATTCATATCAGTAAATATTTACGATCATTAATTTTTCCCAGCCACTACATGATAATCTAGAAATCAATCTTGCTATCATAGAAAATATTATCATTAAAACTTCTATTCAAATATCTAAAGCATGCTCCTCTTCGCTTCCTAGGTATAAAATCAAATCATCAATTGTATCTGTTAACAAACAAATCACAAGAGATATCCAATTTTATAATCAAGAAAAAATAAACCAAGCATTCAATTAATTAAGACAAATCCTAAATCATGAGAAAAACATGATTGAACTCATATCTAGAATCTCATCTTAGTCAATTGATATGTAGCAAGAACAATTTAAATCATTAAAGAACAACTATTGTGGGCAAATCAAATCACATAAATATTACTGATAATCCTTAATAAGGTTTCATCCTCAACCCTAATTATAAATTTAGCTACTCATGGTAATTGAAATAAAACACAAGAATAAAACACTACCTTTTACTCCAATTTTTTGTTTTGCATCCCAGCCCAGCCCTAGCACTAGCCCTTCTTTTTTCTATCGTTTGCTCATATTTTTTTTTTTTTTATAGGATCGTTTGCTCATATTTATATATCACACAAAGACCGACCTATACCACTTAAGGCTGTGTTTGGTTAGGGTGAAAACAGAGAGGATGAAAAATAGAGGGAGGAAAATAGGGTGGAAAATGTTGTTTTCCACTGTTTGGTTGGGGAAGGAAAATGGGGAAGACAAAAAACCCGGGAGAAAGTTTTCTCTCCCGGGCCCACATTTTTTATCCTCCCAAATCGGGAGGAAAATGTGGAGAGAAAAGTGCTGTGAAAGCACTTTTACACAAATACCCCATTTCTCTCTTCTCTCACAGCTACAAACACAACAATCTTTCTCTCAAACATTTCTAAACTCAAGCATAATCAGATTATCAGAATACAAACTCAAAAACACAATTTTAAAATTAATCAAATCATAACAATAAAAGCAAAAAAAAAAAAAAAAAAAATGTAATATAAAGAGGAGCTCTTACGTTTCAGGTCATTCCCAGTTCGCGGCGAAGGAGAGTAACAAGAAGAAGCGGTCGCCGACATCAAGGGGTAGCAACAAAGAAGGAATGTTGTCTTTTACATCGGGTGTCATTTTGTCGAATAGTTGTGTGGTGAAGTCGAGTGGCAGTGTTGGCACGGCTGATTCCGATCATTCAAACCTCGAAGCATCGGTGGTGAAGGAGGCTGATAGTAGCAGAGTCGTAGACCCAAAGAAACGGCCCTGAAAACGTGGTCGAAAACCCGCTAATGGTAGAGAAGAACCTCTAAATCATGTGGAAGCAGAGAGGCAGAGAAGAGAGAAGCTTAACCAGAGAAGAAAATAAAAGAAGGGGGGGGATAGAGATAGGACAACGTGTGTGGAGGAGAAAAAAAAGAAAAACGTATGGATAAAATGAAATGAGAGAAAGGAGAAATAATATAAAGAATAAATAATCCTAATTGAGAAATGTTACCACAATATTTTCATAATATTTTTACAATAAATTTTAAGTAACAGATTGTTATTAGTTAATATTGGTGAGTAAAAAAATAATTTCAATGGTAGGTTCAAATTAGAACTAGTAACAACTTTCTACATAAATTTTGTTGTGAAAGTATTGCGAAAAATGTTGTGAACGTAACACTTCTCATTGAAAAATATAATTGTTGGTAAATTTTATATTATTTAATGAGTACAAATAAATCTATTTCTTACCTATTATGTAACAAGGGTATAATAATCAATTTATATAAATTACATTTTCTATCCTCCCACTTTTCTTTTCAACCAAACAAAAGAGTTTTCCACCCTCTCACTTTTCCATCCCTCCAACCAAACACACACGAGTAAAAACTAAATATTTTCTATCCTCCCACTTTTTCATCCTCCCACTAATTTTTCATCCTTCCACTTTTTTACTCCTCTAACCAAACAGACCCTAAAAGAGAGAAGCCGTCTGACACATTCTTAGTACAAGTCGGACAAGGACTTTATTTATTATTAGTTGTAAGCCACACGTCCAGGACATTAGAATTGGGCCTCACTTCTCATTCTTTAATTTTCAATCTTTCTTTTCTTTTATTCTTACTACACATCACACCTGGATTGGGCTTTCTTTCATTCTTCTCTTTTCTTTTTCTTTACTTCACTAGATCTCTTCAAGGTTTGGCTTGACTTTGGGCCCATCTTGTAGCATCTAACTTCCACGTGAATTGCTTCTTCAATGATTTTTCTATTCCTTCTCTTTCATTAATTCCCTTTATCATGTAAAACCTTTATCACCTATAAAACAAAGATTCTTTATAATCAGTCACAAGATAGCTTAAAAGTATGGCCAAAAATGCAAATATGAGAGTATTTTATTATATAAATTTCATGCACATCAAATGTATTTTTATATTATCAATAAATTACAAATAAAAAACTTAATATATTATAAATTTATTTACAAATTTATACAATCAAATCTAAAATATATTTTTAAACATGTATGCATATAAATATATAGTATTATATATGCTCAAATTGAATCTCATACATAAACACATTATCACATTTGAGCTTGATTTGTGTATTTTTTTTAAACTATAAACGTGAACTTGAACTTAATTGAATTGTTTATTAAATAAACAAACATAAACAAATTATTTTCCGAATTAAGCTTTAATTTTTTATAAATAAATCAATTCATATACAACCATAAGCGTATTTTACAAAGTGTAATACACAACTAGCTACATATCAAGCCTTTGAAAAATATACTGAAAATGGTTTTAGGGCTTTGAGAATGATAAGATTCATATACGTATACGATGAAAAAATCTATTGTGGTCATCATGAATATAATGTGCATGTGATCGATCATATTACATGAATAGTTAGCTATATATGTTCATCAAAAAAAGAATAGTTAGCGCTATCTTTAAATAAAAATTGGCATATAATATATATATATATATATATATTTATTTATTTATATGGATTCGAATAAAAAGCTTACATTTTTATGTAGGGTAAATTATGTTTACGGATTTAACTTAATGTTTGGTAAAATGTCAAAAATTTCCTCTATCTTCTTGAGACTTCTATTTTAAAAATAAAAAATAAAATGGTTGCGAAGAGTATCAATTATACAAATCAAAATCTCTTAGAAGAGGAAATGTAATTTATAGAAAATAGGACAAGATTTCTTTACTTTATAAAGCGTAATGAAAGTAAGTTTGATTTACTCTCTTTTATATTAATTGAAACTTTTTTTTAGAAGATATTAATTGAAACCTCATGCAATTTTACAAACGAGAGGTGTTACGTCCACAATATTTTTACAATATTTTTACAACAAATCATAGGTGGTTAGTTGTTATTAGTTCAAATTTGACCCTAACACTAAGATTACATCTTTGCCCCAACAATAACAACAAGTAACAACCTGCCATTTAGGATTTGTTGTAAAAATATTGTGGATATATCATTTCTCCTTACAAATTCATTGGATTTCTATTCTATCTCTCTGATTGACTTTTTCTAAGTTAAATCCTATATTGGAATGTTAATATGGGTGGATCCACCGACCTTTTCTTTAAAAGGGCCAGGCATGGCGGGATAAAAGCTTTTCTCGGCAATCTTTCTAAGTTGACCGAGTAGTCTTATGTCTATAAAGTGGCACAATTTGCCATAAACTAATATTTTTAGTCTGATATTTGTGATTTCCGGGTAACTCGATTAGCTTTTCTTTTCTTATCTTATCTTTTTCTTTTTTGGTTCTTCAAATCAGGATTTGAAACTGAGTTTCTCCTACATTAAAAAAAGAAATTAATTACCAATAACGCTATGGACACCCTTTTTTTTAACAACAAATTTTATAATTAATTGCCTAAGTAGTCGATTTTAAGTGGTGGTCGTAACGTCTCAGTCAGTTTAAAAAAAAATGTGTAAGGTGAGATATTTTAGGGACCACACGTGCCCCACGTACCCATTCACTACCCACCACTCATCTCACACTACCACTTCATCACTTGGCCCGCCATCCCTTCTTCTTATTTTTTTTTTCTTCTCTCTCATACACTCTTCTCTACTCTTATATCCTCTCTCACCGGTACTTCCACACCACCACCACCACCACCATTTCCACCATCATTTTCCGGCAAGATCATCAAAAAATTCTTGAAAACCTATAAGCACCTTCACATCCTTTTTTGAGGTAAAAATTTCTAATCTTTTTGGTGGGTTTTACACTTTTGCTTGAACTTATTTTTATCTAAGTTTTAATAATGATACCCATGTGATTTATGAGCATTGGAAGTGATATTTATGTGTTTGTATGTATGGGTTTTGTATTGGTGGAATTATTTGATGAGTGGGTATATGGTTTGTGCTAATGATGACTACTTAAGGTTTATTTATGGTGGAAAAATTTAGGGGTTTTAAGTTATAACATGTGATGGTTGGTGTGGGGTCAATGAATCTGGCTACCCCGGCCCACTTTATACTAGGCTCAAGGCCCACGCCGAGGAGGAAGAAATGCCCGAGGACGAATGAAGGAAATCCTAACTACCAAGAAGTATAGCCGAGGACAACTATGTCCTCGGCAAACCGAGACCACAGAAGGGAAGAGCAGCAAACCATCAAGGGCAGTCTCGTAGAGCGTCCCAAGAAAAAGGACAAGTACCGTGAGTCAGCCATGGGAGCCTGGAGGAGGAGCAATTCAGGGAAAAGCTGTCACCTCCACATTAAATGCCCACAACTAACGTTCTGACCGCATTAATGAGGAAATGACCCCTGAATAGTGCTGTTTTGGTTGCTGCAACTCACAGAAGGTTTGGGACGGCGGCTGATGGGACAAGCACTCAAGTAGTGACCTGCACAATCAACAAATGGAGGGTCAAGATCAACCTAAAGAGGGTATAAAATGTAAAGAGGTCCTTCAGAGAAAGGATCGGAGATTGGAAGTAGAAAACACTGTAGCAACCTGTATCATCTTTGTAACCTCTGTATCCAAGCACTGAGGAAATAATAAGAACAAGAAAGCTCATCGAACCAACGTCCAGGACAGATTCTAACACTTAAGGCCTGTTTTCTTGCTATTCAGTTTACCCATAACCATGTTTATTCGTTGCTATCCTCACTAAGGCCTAGCTCTTAAACTCATCCTCTACAAATTTATTGTTTAGGGCTAGTTGGGCCTGAATCCACTTTTCCAACAGTAGAAGTGCTCAGACCCAGTCCCTACAGTTGGTAAATCAAATTTTCCATTGCCATTGGGTTTATTTGGAGTTAGTTGAAGTTCTAAATTTCTTATCTTGGAGGATATTTTGATTTTGCTTTTATGGGTCTCTTAATGATGGAATGTAAATTTTATGGAAGCTAGTCATGATGTTGGAGATGATATTAAATAAGTTAACTTTATAAATTGGAGTTTATGCCTTGTGAAACAATTTGTTGAGAAACTTTGGAAGTGGAATATATTATTATTGATGATGTTAAATACTAATTAAGTGCTCATTTGGCAATTCCTATATTGTAGCTAGATACAATTTCAAACTCTATGCTTATTGTGATAGGTTTACTTGATATTGTTTAGGTTCTAGCTAATCTCCTTGGAGCTTGGAGAATTAGGCTTTTGCGGTTGCGAGGTAAGTAGCTTTTTAATGGGATTTTTGAAAAATAAACATGTTGCATAAATGTTATTTTTGGGTTAGACACGCTTTTAGAAACTACCTATGGAAATTATATTTTCCTAAAAACTATTGTATCGTAACCTTAATATATGTATGATTATATATGAAAATGCATCATATTTGGTATTGCATTTGGGGAAATGCATGAATTTGTTGATATGGAAAAATGAGCATCTTTTATTTAACCTTTGATAAGGAAATCTTGGATTTTATGGTATATTAGAAAATTTAAAGATGTTTATCTCATCTTGTTATTTGGGAAATTGATAGAAAATCTCTTTGACAAGAATGAAGTTGAAAACCTTACAAACTTTGTGGAAGTTGGATTATTTAAGGTTTTTCTGAAACTACCTGGATATAAACTATGTGTTTCAAAGTAATTTAACCTGTGAGCTTTATGTGGTTTTAACACTATGCCATGTGTGATTTTTCGGTGACCACCCGATTTGGTTTTCGTGGTCTTTGTGACAACGGAATCTGATCCAGGTCAGTGCCCTTTCACTTTGGATGACGCGTTCTTCCCTGCTGCCCATGGGGGGAAGAGGTTCCTTGATTGTATGTGGATGAGGTTGCTGTCCATGGGGCCAAAAGACCACATGCAAAAGAGGTCCTATTTGACGCGTTCTCTCTGCTACCCATGGGGGGAGAGAAAAACCTTGAGGGTATGAGTGAGGCTGCTGTCCATGGGGCCAAGAGTCTGCATACCAGAGAGGACAATATCATGCCAGTTGTGAATGGGTGGATCCCCTGACCGGTCTGTGTGGTAGTGTGGTATATTTGTGATAATTTACCTTATATTAGATATTATAGCTTTGAAAATTATATTGTTGGTGCTCACAGATTATATTATATAGTTTCAAGATATTTACTTTGAGAAACTTTGTGTTTCATTATTCAGTCATTCTTGTCATATCATGTTATTATTATTGAAAATGAAACTTGCATTTCCTCCACTCCCATTAATTATACTACTTACTGGGCTCTGTCTCATTCCATTATTTTATAAACTTTTCAGAGTAGGCAACAATCTTTTGAGACAGCTTTTTGATGGCTAACAGTAGTTAGACTAATTACTGATGGAGGTTGAACTTTTGTAATGGAGATATTAGATGATGTACATCTTAAAATAGGCTTGACTCATTCTTTTTGTATATTATAGTGGTTGTGACTTTATTCCCACTGATGGGACAAGCTGATGATATGTAATTATTTATTCAGACCTCTATTCTTTTGTGGCCAATGGTCCTTGTAATAATTGCTTAGAGCTCTGACTTACTTTGAGAGTATATTCAATGAAATTATTATGATAATTCTTGATGTTGGTACTTGATATGATTTATGTGGATTGGATTGTCAAAAAGGAAAAATCTACAGGTACTTTGAGACATCTTTCTCATGCTTTGGACCCTTTGGGGTTTGAGGCGTGACAGTGGTTACAAGTGGTAGGTCCCTGAGTGTCACTTGTGGCCACAACATTATAAAATTTATTGTGGCAAAAGTTATATCTGTAAAATTATTGATTTATTAATTTGTGTTTTAGTGTAAGAAACAATCATTATAGATTAGACGTCATATGTAATATTAAGTGAAATGATGGATCACTAAAACAGGAGGAGGAGGGAGAAAATCATCTTTATGAACTTTCTAAAACAATGGAAATAAAAACAAGAGACCTGAATGATGTCCGGTGCATTAAAAATAAAGATCAAAGAGTGTTAGTAGAAGAAGAGCAAATTAAAAAGAGATTGAAAAGTTATTTTGATAAACTTTTTAACAGAAACATTATGAAATATTGGAGCGATTTGGGTAACCCAAAGGATATAAAAACCATAAGTTAAAAAGTGTACTAATTAAACTTAGTAGTTTAAACATTTTTCAGGAATTAAAATAGGAATTGGCTCAAATTGTGGGGACGAAACGTATGTTTCTGTCATAATATTACACTAGTATGTAGCTCGGGTACAATTAAAAATAATCGCAATTTCACTATTCAAAATTTTTTTTTTTTCAAAAAAGATATTCAAATTATACATAGTATTAGCTTACACGTTTTTAAACCATATATTTCTAAAATATGTAATGGTTTCTCATTTTATATATATATATATATATATATATATATATTATTGGATTTAGACTCTTCATTTTTGGCACCCAATAATTCCTTTGCCACAAAAATTAAAAATTAGATAGACATGTAGCGTAAAATTGGACTCTAATTGATTTTTTTTAGAAGATGTTCAAATTATACATGATATTAGCCTATACTTTTTTTAAATCATATATTTCTAAAATATGTAATGGTTTCTCATTATATATACTAGTACGTAACTCATGCTTATGCACAAGGATGATGAATTGTAGTGGTTTTACTGATGTTAGCTTAGGACCTTGGGTTATAAAACATATAGGATATTATTTTGATCAGGACATTTGGAAGTACTAAAATAGTTTTTTCCTGCAATTTTTATAATATTGGTTTGCGCCAAGTTTCTCATTATACTGTTATTATGTATATAATTTTGAAAATCACTATTGGATACTACATATATAATATCAATTCACAATCACTGTCCGTAAAATTCTATAAATACAACAGAAAATAAAAGAATAATTTGGTCCAATAGTATCTCCTAAATTGAATGGGATAAGTGCATGGGATTGTTCAACTCTATTATAATTTGTTACGTTCAAGATCCTAGCATACAAAATATCTGAATAGAAACAGTATAAAAAATATGCTCATTAGTTCAGAGAAAAAATAATAGCAAAAATCTAAACAATTTAATTTGTATGGAAAGCTAACAAAAATAAAATTCAATTTTGAATCTAATATATATATGGGAAAATTCACTTTATTATCCTAAACTATACCTCATGTTACACTTTGTACCCTAAACTTTTTGAATGCACATTTTGCACCCTAAATTATGACTCTTTTAACACTTTGCACCCTGCCGTTAAGTTTGCTGTTAACTTGGATGAAAATTCAAAGTTTATGGTACAAAGTGTAATAAAAAGTATAGTTTAGGATAGTAAAGTGTAATTTATCTTTTGTTTTTAAAGCATTGAGAAGAGGGTCAATTAAGTCTTCTCACATGATGTCATATTTTTCCATCCAAGTTAATAGCAAACTTAACATTGGGGTACAAAGTGTAATAAAAGTCATAGTTCAGGGTGCAAAAAGTACATTAAAAAAGTTTAGGGTGCAAAGTGTAACATGAGGTATAGTTTAGGGTGGTAAAGTATAATTTTCCCTATATATATATATTTATATATATATATGAGACACGTAACGCAAAATTAAACTCTAAATTTTTACACTGAATTAACTAATTTGGCACAAAAATTTAAAATTTAAAATTAGATGGTACACGTGGCGCAAAATTAGACTCTAATTGAATTTCAATTTGAAATCTAATTGGATTTTCTCTCAGCTTTGCCTATTAATATATATATATATATATGATTTAGAATTTAATTGGTTTTAAACTTTTCGATTTTTGCACCTAATAATTCACTCGCCACAAAAATGAAAAACTTAATTAGATGGACACGTGGCAGAAAATGGGACTTCAATTGAAATCCAATTGAGAATCTACTCGGATTTGGACTCTTCGATGTTTACAATCAATAATTCATTTGGTACAAAATTAAAAATTAAATGGAACACATGGTGCAAAATTGAGAATTCAATTAAAATTTAATTGAAATTTCTCTAAGTTTTGGCTATCAATATATATATATATAGATAAATAGATAGATTGGGCTTAATCAATGGTTTAACTAAAAGGCTTAATCAATGGTTTAACTTTTTAGTTGAATAGTCCCTAGCTAGCATGTTAATATCAATACACTAACACAAACAATTCTAAATATTAACTTTCTATTGGAATATTAAAGTAATAAAAAACACTAACTACTATTTTGTATATTTGGCTTAATTTTTTTTCTTAAAAAAAAAACAACAACTACTACTAATACTACTACTAGAGTAGAAAAAAGCTGGAGTGCTGGAGTCCTTTTCTAGGTGAGTTGTTAAGGTAATTCACCAAATTTAGATTTCAACGTCAAGGTTCTAACATACTATAATTTATTATTAAATACTTGATTGTACATGAGCAGATAATCATGGTACACAAATAAAAAAAAAATCAACAAAGATAATCATGGTACAAAGTATGGCCCATATCAGTCGCCTGACACTGACATATATGGTACCATTAGCTTACAAAAATATAAATATAACAAAGAGTTAGCAATGAAACCACAATAGAGATATTTAGTGCTGACTGGATGTACCAATATATGTAATTAATGTGAGTCTTCTTCCAGTTCCAGCAATAGTACTCTACACTTCTTTTACAGAGCTAATTAAGAAGAGCTTTCGTGGTTATGGACGCCTTCGTATGTTGTTATTACATACCTTGGATCGTCTCTGTCTCTCTCAACTCTCTTTTTCACAGGGCATCCGTCAATGGAACACCTATAGTAATTCCTATATAAATATAATCACAGAATATAAATATATGTGTTCATTATAGCCTTATATATATAATAATAAGATTAATTAAGATATCATCTTACATATATATATATATATATATATGTCACAATTTAAGGGCCTTTCATGCACTAACTTTGTTTATTTATATGTCTAACATAATGTAAAACGTATCATATTTGATTTGATGCATACCTAGCTAGCTTGGAAAACTCGAGCCTAGTATAGATAAAACTTAATTAAACGAGAGTACCAGGGTTTATTAATTGATTGAAAATATTTGGAAAGAAGTATAATCTTTTTGTTAGTTTAATTTACTTGAACAAAGTATAAAATGATAAGTTTAATTTGTTTCTATTGATAAAAATTTATGGATGAACTTTAGTTTTTTAATATATGGATTGGAAATAATTTGATATAGGATATTATTTCAAATTTAGAACATCACTAGTGTTTTTCTTGAAAGAAAATTATCGATGCTCAAATCCTTTTTTTTGTTTTTGTTTTGTTTATATAAGCAAATCCATTTTTAAATTTATATAAAGTAATATATACTAGCTAGCTAGCAATTGTTATTCAAATTAAGTTCTAACTAGGATTCTATCCCAAAAAAAAAAATAGTTATAATTACTAGGATGTTAAAATGGTTGTTAGAGAACCCTTGACTTTATCAATATGTAGTAGTTATTAGTTATTACCTCGGGTTTGGGCTGTTCTTCACCATCTTCTTCCCATACTTCCTCCACTTAAATCCATCATCCAGTATTTCAACCTCTGATATTGTTTTAAAGGCGAACCTTTCTTTGACCTCCCTTCTCTCCTGTCCACTTCCACCTTCTCCTATATATAGTAAGATACATCCATACATAGACTCTGAGCATGAGAGAGAGATATATGCTACAAATATAGCTCAAGATGATATTCAATGAAATAATGAATGAAGAATAATAATGTTTATATTCAATGACAGTGGTGCGTAGAGCCATATTTGTACTAAAAAAGAAAAAAAAAATTTGACTTTATAAAAAATTTTGCTTACTGCTGCTAGACCCTTCAACGTGGCTTTCACTCCCACCAAACACACTCACTTCATTAGCTTGATGAACTGGATTTTGATGAGTAGACCCAGAAGCATTAGATGTTGGATCCTCCTCATCAAGCCAATCATCAAATGTTAAATACTCGGAAAACTCAAAATTGGACTGATCGACATACTCTCTGCTCTCAGGCAAGTCTGCAGGTGGTTTAAAATTGTTATTAGACATATTGATGTGTCAAAATAAACACAAAAGCTTGAAAGCATTTGTTTTTGATTTATTGAAGTTATAAAAACTGAAATTGGGATATATAAGCACCTAGCTAGCTAGGCTAGCTCCATGGTTAATGATTCAGGAGGTGGGTTCATCGTCAGCTTCCTATGAGAGGGTAGGAAGCTTCAAAGCTAATGCTGAGTAGAGAAGTGCCACATAACCAAAAAAAAATGAAACCTTTGGTGAAGACCAGAGTGGGGCATGGTGAGGATGACTTGGGGTAGACTTTGTAGACTTATAAAGCTATGATTGTGTGAATTTAGGTGCAGGGTCTCGTGCTTGGACCAACCCCTTCACAACGGAGAAGAATACGTACAAGTCAAATGTGATAGTGATAGTGATACTGATTTAATTAAGCTGTGATACCTTGTTTCATTGCCCACATTATCTTACATGCGCCGCTGCAGGAGGGTCAGGTGAGCTGACAAACTTGAATTCATATATATATGTATATATATATATATACACACGACAAACACGTAGTAACAAAATGCACGTTTGTTTGTTTTGGAGATTTTGACTTAATTACATGCACACATTTCTTCTTCTTCTTCATTTCTTACCTCGTTTCTGCATATATATTTCACAAGATATAACATATGATCTCTTCCGGTTACAGAATTAATTTACTGCAGTATATGTGAAAGCTAGAATATATAGTCAATTGTCAATGTGAAAAAGAGATTTCACTTTAGACAAATTGGATCCTTAATGTAGAACTACTATTAGAATTTTTTTTCTTTTCTAAAAAGTTTGTTGGCCTTAAAATGCAAACATAAAATCATTTCTTTGTTTTATTTTTAACATATAGTTTGTTGGCCTTAAAATGCAAACATACAAATATAGCTTCCTAAGCCGAATTTTAACTATACTACTCTCCTCTTTATTGATCAAAAGAAAATAAAAATCCTTTAAAGGGTCCTAAGGATTTTGTCCCACATCCCTACAATTTTGCTTTTAAGGCGGCATGTGGCTTACTCATTTCCTCTTAAATGATGTATTTACTTTGATTTCTCCAATCAATTTATAAGACTATTTACTTGTATTATTTAAACAAAATAAATAGCTTATTAAGTTTCTATCTAGGAACAACTTATTTAGCTGAAATTGAAAACTTTTTACTGAAAATACGGTAAATAAAAGTAAAAGTTAGCTGAAATAGTACAGTGAAACCCATGAATAGTACCAAAAAGTGCAGTGTGACTCATGAATAATAGCAAAAATAAGCTAAATAGTAAAATAAGTTGGTTTTTTAAGTCATACCAAACGCAACCTAAAAATGCCATGTGACTAAGGGTCCGTTTGTTTTGACTTCAAATGGTTTCAGGAAATCATTTTCCGTAAAATAGGCTGTTTGGTTGGCTTTGAAAATAGGCTTTTCCGAAAATTATTTTCCTTTGACCGTAAAACATAAGCCTTGACCACGGAAATTATTTTCAGTTCCTATTTTCACTTCAAAGCATTTCCGGACCGAGAGAGAGAGAGAGAGAGAGAGAGAGAGAGCGAGAGAGCGAGAGAAACGGTGAGGAACTTCAGATCGAGCTCCAGTCCGACGACCACAGACC
Organism: Notholithocarpus densiflorus; assembly: GCA_030021035.2. Lineage (NCBI taxonomy): Eukaryota > Viridiplantae > Streptophyta > Magnoliopsida > Fagales > Fagaceae > Notholithocarpus > Notholithocarpus densiflorus. The sequence continues at coordinate 99,526 of JARYZH020000462.1, read as the reverse complement.
GAGCTCCAGTCCGACGGTCGCACCAGTCCGACGATCGCACCAGTCCGACGATCGCACCAGTCCGACGATCGCACCAAATCGTCGATCGCACCAGTCCGACTCCAACGCCGCTCGATCTTGCCTTCGCCTCCGCCGCGCGATCTCGCCTCTAGATCGAACCCAGTTGCCTCTCGCGCGATCTCGCCTCTCGTTGAACCCAGTCGCCTCTCTCTCATCCTTCTTCTCTCATGCCTTCGACTTCGCCGAGATCGCACCCCAGAATCGCATCGCACCGATGATCGCACCGATGGATCGCACCGATGATCGCACCCCAGATCACGCCTTGATGAATTTTTTTTTGTTGAGTTTTGTTTCTGTGTTTATTTATTGAGAAATGGTATTATAATATTTGTTTGGAAGCTAAGAAAATGTGAGAAAATGTGAGGAACATGAAGAAAATGTGTTTTCTATATTATTTTCAGCAACACAACCAAACACTAGAAAATATTTTCCAAACCATTTTTTGGAATGCAACCAAACACTTGAAAATATTTTCCTTTCCTGAAAATAGCATTTCCGGAAAATATTTATTTTCCGGAAAATATTTTACATCAACCAAACACAGCCTAAAGGTACATTTGTATAGTCTTTTAAATTACTACATACTAAGTTAAAGGAAGTTTCCTTGGATATAGTGGTAAACTTTTTCCATTTACTAATATTCTTCCTACACTATGGATATATTACTATACAATGGAACTGAGACTGATCTAAGCTCATTATAGGTCAACATCAAACAAGGACAGTCCATTTCTTACCTCCGAAGTTTTAAGGCAACTTCTTCCCTTGCTTTCACCTTTTCCATCATGGATGGTCCTCTGACCGAATGGCCTCCGCTGACAATCAATTAAACTTTGAAATTGTTAAGCTGGTTTAATGACTCTAATTAATGACGTTACTTTTTATAGGTTCAATAACTAAAAGATAGTATATAGTATATTATAATACTATATAAAGGATTAAAATCAAAATGGTATGGTTAATAATTTTATTAAGTCTAATTCCAAACTGCCTGGCATTAATAGCCTTTATTTGGCATCTGCCAAGTCGTAGTCCAATATTCCTCTAATCCAACAGATTAATTCATAAAAAAAAAACTAATACAACAGATTAAACCTTTTTCTTCGAAGCCTCATCCCACAGTGTATGCTTATGTTAATGGGTTTTCTAGATAAATTTTCTACTCCGGACCATTTTTTTTTTTCCCTTGTCTTTTTCTAGTCTGCGTTGAACACGGAGGACGGAGGAACATAATTGATGACAATTCCTAAGGCACACCATTTCAGCTGACGTATTATCACTTTATCAGTTTATCACCAACACAAGGGTTTCGTAAAATCATAAAATCATATAGTATAATATATTAAAGTTAAAGCTCGATTAAAAACCTAAATTAGTTTCTAATTACATTATAACATTGTGCTAAGTGTCTTTAATTATAATTGCAATCCAATTTCATAGCTAAATACGTATTAAAATTTTACCAAGTTTATATATATATATATATGTTAGTATATTTGCAAATATAAAATAGCTACTTATAACATAAATATAAGTTTATTTGAAACAAATAAAAAAAAAATAGTTAAATTGTTATCTATGAAATTATTAATTTTAGTTTGTCCAATCACTATTTGTATAATAATAATAATAATATAAGAAAAGAAAAAAAAAATTGATAGCAAATGTTATTAAATTTTGTTGTGCTAAAGTTTAGTTTACGTTGATTAAATTTTGTTTAGATGAGAATGAAACCAAAGCGGAATCCTAAGTTCAACATAAATATAAATTTTATTTTTGTTATTCTATTTCTATATGTATATTGTAGGAATGATAGGTCCAGTAGTGTGTGTATATATAAATTGGGCCGGGGGCTCAATCCGAGGACATCTAGTAGTCCGAGGATGGGTAAACGCTGTCATGAAAGTCCGCATTAGTGAATGAAGAAATGGGGTCTGGTCATGAGGGTCCAAGAAGGTGGTCCGAGGAGAAATGCCTCCTCGGCTGAGCAAAAAAGAGGTCAGAAGGTGTGGTTTGCCATCCAAAGCAATGTTTCGAGAGATTCTATTGATAAGGATACACATCATGAAAGCACAGGACAAATGGAAGCTATGAAATATATAAGAGAAAGCTGCTACCACCGCATTGAATACTCTGTAGCTAACTCTCTGATCACATTAATGTGAAAATGATACCTGAACAGTAATTTTCAGGCTTACAGCTACTCCCAGAGACTTTAGGAAAGTGCTGATGGGACAGGGATCAACGTCGGAAACCTGGTCTACACGTAGAGGGTGTAGATGAAAGAAGGAAGATAGTATAAAATATAAAGAATACCCTAAGGAAAGGGGATCGGAGAATTGAGGGAGAAAAACATTGTAACCACAGAAATTGGACTTGTAATCAAATCCGAAAGAAATATATACAAGAACTAATCTCCTCGGATTGTGCTGATGACAATTTTCTTTGGATAAAACTAGTTTATCTTTGCTTTCTTGTCATTTGGATCTACTATAATTGTTATCCAACTCATTAGAACCTAGTTTTCGAACCCACTATCTACAAATTTATTGTAATGGGCTCTTTGAGCCTAAATCCTTTTACCTTTTGGGCTTAGGAACCAAATTGTGCTCTACATATATATATATATATATATATATATAATTTTATTTTTGTCAAAGTCAAATCAAACCTTTCTTTATACTTATTAAATTATTTTTTGGCTATTAAGTTTTTATATTAATAATAAGTAACTTGCCTCATCACACGCGCTCCGCAAGTGCAATGAGACTCTTTTTTTATTTTGAGTTTAATGTAATTTTTCAATTTGAATTTATCTACTATTAGTAAGATTACACAGGAAGGGATTTTTAAGAAACTAAAATTTAGGATTTGAAATTGAGTAAACTGCTGGATTTAGTGTGTGCTAGTTTTTAGAAGAAAAAAAAATGTATTAAATATGCGTGAGATATATTTAAATAGAGAGTGTGCTAAATTTTAGGAAAAAAGTTTCTCTGCTAGTTTTTTTTTTTTTTTTTGAATTTTGAATTTTGAATTTTGTTGAATTAAAATTTTAACCATATTTTTTATTTTTTAAGAATAAAGATTATCTAATTAGATTAGGGGTATTTTTGACATTTTTTGAAGCCATAACTAACTTTCTGAATCCTCTTAATATATAACTAGCATCATCGCACGCGCTTCGCACATGCGATGAGACTTTTTTTTTTTTTTTTTTTGAGGTTTAGATAGAAAAAAGCATATGATAGTTTTTAGACCCCTTAAAACACAATTGGATTAACCTAGTTAATTAGCCAAGTTGTTACTTAGTACAAATTCCAAGTCTAGGTTATCACAATCAAACAATCATATCATGCAAGGCAGCGAAAATATAAAAAACACAATGATATGATGACCCAGGAAACCAAACTGGTAAAAACCTGGGGAGGATTTAACCTAGCTATCCTCAAAGTAAACCTGAATCCACTATCTTGAAAGAATCGAAGTTCATACAATAAGACTTACAAACTCCCCGTTTGACTTCTTATTGCTACCCACCAGTAGAACTTACTAACACGACCACGTGCAAGCTCCGAGACCACGGATTCATTCTTTCTTGGATTCACCACTAGATACAAGCACCTACACTTGTTTTTCTTTAGGCTACAATGGCAGCAACTTAATTGATCATCAAGGTGTAGATAACATCTCCTCCTTGAAAACCCTAAGCTTTGTGTAAAGGAAATCTCCTCTAAATCTCACAAGAGATTTACACAAAACAGAAAATATGAGCAACAATACAACTCTCAAGCAACTAAGACTTTAGAGAGGTTTGGGTACAAAACCCTAAAACCAAAAGAGGCACTCTAATCTCTCTCTCTTCAGTCTCAAAAACCTGGCTTAGGGTTTCCTTTATATAGTAGGAGAAGTAGATCTGAAACCCTAATCCTTAATGGGCTTAAACTGCTGTTTGGGCCGACTTAAAATTCTGCAGATATGATTTTCGATTGATCAAGCCTGTTCTTCGATCGATCGAACCAGGCAGAATATGAAGTCTTCTTCCTGCAGCTTGTATGTTCTTGAATCTTGACTTGAATTACCTTGAGCATTGTCTAATAAAACCTATAGACTCTAAGATCTATATCTAGACAAGTTTGTGTTCACGATTTGCCAATTGTTCTAAACATTTAGAACCTAACAAACTCCTCATTTGTCAATTCGTGACAAAACTTTCATACAGAATGAAATGCTAAAATACAAGAACAACCCAATACAATAAAATGCCCATTACAACAAATTCAACCTAACTACTATCCATCAGTTGCAAGTGTAGATAGCAGCTCAATTGAATCAACCTGTATATTTCCTGAAACACTAAACAAAACGCATAAACGCATGTGTGACAGAAAAACAGTAAATCAACAAATATGCAAACTAACTCTCCCCCTAAGTTAGATACACCAAAAACAATGTTAACTCCCCCTAAACAGAACATTCTTGTATTTTCCACACATATTCCCACAATTCATTTAAACTCCCCATTTTTGTCACGTATTGACAAAGACAACTCAATAAAGAGTAAACATGCGTAATAAAGGATAAGAGAAAATCAAGGGAACACAAAACAATTCAACTCTATAGAAAATAGAGACAACTCCCCCTATGAAGAGTAACAAAGCTTAAAAACTAGCTTCTCCCCCTATAAAAATAGGAAACACAAAACAAGTGTTGGGAAAAACAGTTTTGGGGAAAAATAGGAGGTGGGAATAAATAAAAAAAAACACAAACCAAGTTTTTAAAAAAAACTAAGTTGAGGATACACATAAAGAAAAAATATTTTCTCTTTCAATAAAATGCAAACATGGCACTATGTGACCCATAAATAGTTGCATGAGTAGAGAAAATATTTGCACATTGATTATCCATCATATCTCTTAAGAAAAATATTTTCTACAGTTCACACATAAAAAATGTATATACTAGAAAGTACATAGCTCAAAAATTAATCAATCACTTTTTTGATCAAGTTGAGTACCCAATGTAGCAAAGTGTATGCATGTTATGTGTGAAAACAATGAGAGATATGACTGCAAAATTGCAAGATAGATACAAAAACAATGCAATGCATGTGAATCCTAAACACAAATGATGCATGAAAAAAAATTTTGGTCAAAAACTTAAAAACTTAAAATTTTTCAGTTTCGATCGATCGAACATCAATCGAGTCAGGCAGACTCAAACCAAAAATTTTAATCACTATTTTGATTGATCGAAAAACAGGTTCGATCGATCAAAAGTCTGGAAAAATCAGATTTTTGAAAAACAGAGCATTTTAATGCAGAAACTCCTCAAAGCACATTATTTTATAAAAAATGCATGAGTATGAGACGAAAAGTTTTTCAAAAACACTTGAATTCAACCCAGATCTTCCAAAATCAAGATTTTCAATCAATTTGTCCTCAAAGCGCAAACATTAAACACATTTTGCATTAAAATCAAGGAACTTTTAATTTTGGATGGCCACAACAAAATTACACACAATATAATGTACCAAGTTTAGCAAAGAGTAACTTGTGTAGTGTGTGCAACTAGTAAAAGCTTGAGATACATGTGAGGTGATATGTGAATAGCAATCAATCACAAAGTCTACAAAATTCATCACATAGAATTTAAAAGAGACTATCACCTAAAGAGTTACATCATATAACTCCCACATCTCCTAGAGCATAAGCTTGCAATCATGTAAGTTTCTTGAATTTTGCCTCATAATATACACACTAATTTTAATTTATTCAGAAACTTATTAAAAAGCCAGGATAATGTACACACTAATTTTAATTATGTGATTTGGCATCAAGCCTAATAGTACACACCAATTTTAAGCATTAAGCAATTAAACCGAGGCTACACCTTATGTTCTTTTTGTGCATGTGCTACACTTTCTCGAGCACAAAATCTTACGATATGCACTAAGGTGTTTATGATTGGCTAGTGAACAGTGGTGAGATGGTTATTTATGCCTTTCTCAAAAGATTCAAGTCCGACAGTCAAAGACATGTGACTTCAAGATCAAGACAAAGTGATCAAAACTATAAACATCTTTCCCACACAACATGCACTACAAAGCTTCACTCGTAAAGTGTAATAAATAAGCTCATCTAAGCTAAACAAGGTACATAAACATGTTATGTAAAGATAATATGGCCAATCCTTGATTATAAATCCAAGATGTGAAATACAAAACACAAAAATCTTTTTGGTTTTAAAAATATTTATGACCAAAAACAAAAAGCACACATTATGCAAAATGAACAAAGCAAAGCTATGCATAGTAGTGCTCAACTAAGCTATAGAGGGTACACAAACAAGAAATATCAATTTCTTAATTAACCCATGAGTACATGTACAAACTAGTACATACTCACACAAAATTAGAAATAGCTTAACACATATATAACACATACTATTCAAGTTTCTCCACAATGTCAAGTATGTTCTAAATCAAGAGAGAGATATCATAACTCATGTAATCCTCAAGAAAAATAAAACAAGACTAAAAAAAAAGAAACAAACACATGTCCACAAAAATATTGAAAGAATTAAATCAGGGACAAGTCAGCAACACTCACCTTATAGAATCTTTCTCACCCATCTAGCACGAGTCTTCGGCTTTGTAGGTAAAAATCCATGTGAAGCAGAGTGTATTTGAGGAATTACACTAATCTTCTGAGAAAGACTGAAATCCTGCAAATTCCTTTCACAAGCCAACAAGCTTAAATTTTTCAAAAAAATATGAAACGATTTGTATGGACTTATGGCAGGAGAAATATCATCACATATCCTAGATTGAAATACAGAATTTCTAAATTTCAATTTATGACAATTAGAACGAATGTAACCGGAGACACCACAAAAGTGGCAAATAAGAACAAATTTAGGAACATCAGTATTCCTAACAACAAATCTAGTCTCAGATTTTGGTTTTTGCCTCAACAAAGAACAATTTGGTCTAATATGACCAACAACACCACAAAGGTGACAGGTAGGCACAAAAACAGATTTATTATGCTCTCTAACAGTAGGTTTAAACATAGGTTTAGAAACTTCAGCGTATACATCAGAACTTTTACCTTTGTCTAACCTAGCAAAATAAACATTTTCTTTATTATTCCTCTTGAAATGAGGGATATAAACTTTCTCAGTTTTAGGCTTAAGAGAAATAGAAACACTTCTGTTATCAACAGCAAGCTTGGTACTAGTCAAATTTTCAATTTTAGCTTTAGATTCAACTAACTCTTGTTCCAAGCTTTTCATCTTCTCATCTTAAGAGGAAATTTGATTTATCAAAAATTCATTCTTTTTATTAGATTCATCTAATCTAACAAGTAATTTCTCTTTTTCAAGATTAGCCAATTTTAATTCTTCCTTGAATTTCTTAGCAATTTTCATAGATTTCAATAATTCCTTACGAAGAGTTTCATAGGCATCAATAAAATCAACAGAAGCATGAGCAGAAACATAATCAGAAAGACACTTCAAATTTTCCATGACAACAGGGATTAAGGATCAACTCTTAGATCAAAAGATCTAAAACAAAAGAGCTACCCGCTTTGATACCACTTGATAGTTTTTAGACCCTTTAAAACACAATTAGATTAACTTAGTTAATTATCCAAGTTGTTACTTAGTCCAAATTCCAAGTCTAGGTTATCACAATCAAACAATCATATCATGCAAGGCAGCGGAAATATAAAAAACACAATGATATGATGACCCAAGAAACCAAACCGGTAAAAACCTAGGGAGAATTTAACCTAACTATCCTCAAGGTAAACCTGAATCCACTATCTTGAAAGAATCAAAGTTCATACAATAAGACTTACAAACTCCTCGTTTGACTTCTTATTGCTACCCACCAGTAGAACTTACTGACACGACCACGTGCAAGCTCCGAGACCACGGACTCCTTCTTTCTTGGATTCACCACCAGATACAAGCACCCACAATTGTTTTTCTTTAGGCTACAATGGCAGCAACTGAATTGATCATCAATGTGTAGATAACATCTCCTCCTTGAAAACCCTAAGTTTTGTGTAAAGGAAAACTCCTCTAGATCTCACAAGAGATTTACACAAAACAGAAAATATGAGCAACAATACAACTCTCAAGCAACCAAGACTTTAGAGAGGTTTGGGTACAAAACCCTAAAACCAAAAGAGGCACTCTAATCTCTCTCTCTTCAGTCTAAAAAACGTGGCTTAGGGTTTCCTTTATATAGTGGGAGAAGTAGATCTGAAACCCTAATCCTTAATGGGCTTAAGCTGCTGTTTGGGCCGACTTAAAATTCTGCAGATACGATTTTCGATTGATCGAGCCTGTTCTTCGATCGATCGAACCAGGCAGAATATGAAGTCTTCTTCCTGCAGCTTGTATGTTCTTGAATCTTGACTTGAATCACCTTGAGCATTGTCTAATAAAACCTATAAACTCTAAGATCTATATCTAGACAAGTTTGTGTTCACGATTTGCCAATTGTTCTAAACATTTAGAACCTAACAGTATAGAGATATATAAAGACTAGCCTCATCACATGTGCTTCGTGCGTGCGATGAGACTTTTTTTTTTGAGGTTTAGTCTCATAATTTTATATTTATAACCAATTTTTTTCAAAAATCATAGAATTATCCATTCAAAATATATGTAGTTGAGAAAGTATAATATAATTTTTGTTCAGAAGCTTACCAATTTTGACAGGAAAATGCTTGATCATTGAGAAGAATTTAGTATATGAAACAAAAAGAACAAAGAAGAAACTGAAGGAAAATTGTGGATTTGTAGTTTTAGGGACCACAACGCTATAAAGGGGAAGAGTGGAACAAATAAAAGAAGAATTCTTTTTTTATTCATGAAGTTGCAATTGCTTTATGAGTGAGTTTTTTTTTTTTTTTTTTTTTTAATGTGATATGGGACAGTTTTTTTTAATAGGGAACCATGGGTGGGTTTTTTTTTTAGGTGGGGTAGTTTTTTTTTGATAGAAGGTGGGATGGTTTTTTTTAGGAGAAGGTGGGGATTGTGGAGAGTTTTTACTTTTTTGTTATTAATTTTCGTTGATTTACGATTTGAACCCCATTTTTTATTTTTAAGAAATAAGGATAAGTTAATTAAATTAGAGTTTTTTTGTAGTAAAAAAATGTAATAACTAACTTTCTAAATCCTCTTAATATATAAATATTAGCCTCATCACACGCGCGATTTAATGTGTGCTAGTTTTTAGGAAAAAAATGTATTAAACGTACTTGAGATATATTTAAATAGAGAGTGTGCTAATTTTTAGAAAAAAAGTTTCTCTAGTAGTTTTTTTTTTTTTTTTTTTTAATTTTGTTGAATTACAATTTTAACCCCTTTTTTTTTTTAAGTATAAGGATTATCTAATCAGATTAGGGGTATTTTTGACATTTTTTGAAACCATAACTAACTTTCTAAATCCTTTTAATATATAGAGAAGATAATATATAGAGATATATAGAGAAGATAAATGTATGTTTGGTAACTGTTTTTTCTCCTTATTTTCTATTTCCAAAAACAATTTTTTATTTTTGAAACTAAAAAACTTGTTTGGCAACCCAAAATGGACAAAAAACAAAAACTATTCTCAAAACTTAATTTGTGAAGGAAACTGAAAACACACAAAATACTGTTTTCAGTTTCTAATTTTCAAAAGTCAATGAAAACACGTATTTAATTTAATAAATCCGTCTCATTTAATGAGTTAGCATTATAGTTCAAATCCTATAACAACATATTTTAGTATTTTTTATTTTTTTTTTCAAAAAACTATCTTTTTAATTTCAACTAACCAAACATGTTTTTGATTTCAAAAATACAAGAAAATTGTTTTTTCTTTATGTAAGGGCAGGTTTTAGTTCCTATGCCCAAAAAATGAATGGATTAAGGCCCAAAGAGCCCAATACAATGAATTTGAAGAGAGTGGGCTTAAAAGTTAGGCTTCAATGGATCAAACAACACGCAAAATGAATCAAAGATAATAAAAAAGTAAAGAAAAACAAGCTTTGTGCAAAGAAAACCTTCCTCGGCAAAATCTGAGGAGAGTGGTCCTTATGTATATTTCTTTTAAACTTGGATACAATTTCAATTCTTCTTGCTATAGTGTTTTCTCTACAGATTTTTCGATCCCCTCTTCCTGGAGGGTCTTTCACATTATATAGCTCCCCTCAAATGATCTTGGCCCTCCATTTGTTGATCGTCTAGGCCACTACTTAAGTCCTTGTCCCATCAGACACCTTCCCAAACCCTTTGTGAGTTGCAATAGCCAAGACAACACTGTTTAGGGGTCTTCTCCACATAAATGCAGCTAGGAGGTTTGGTGAGATGCATTAAATGTAGTGGCAACCATAATCCCTTCAGTCATGTCAGGGCTAACCCCTTCTCCGAAACTCTTCCTCTAGAGTACAACCTCCTCTGGTAACGTGCCACTGACGTGGCCTTACTGTCCGAGAGTGTGACCTCCTCGGCACGATAATGGTCCCCTTGGCCATGGGTATGACACGTGGCACTATTACCTTATTTAAATTCTTGTACCTCACACTTTATATTCCTAAAAACAAGTTTTTGAAAATAGAAAACAAAAACTGTTATCAAACATAACCTAACTTTCTTGACACAAAAATAAAAAAAATTATATGGGACATGTTATTCTCATTCTCACTTCTTTTTTTTTTTTTTTTTTTGGGTAATGACTAATGACTGATGAGTTGTGAAAAGAACAAAAATTGAAAAGTGAAAAATGAAAACAGCTTTGTTTTTGGGGGAGGGGATTGGTTTAAAGCGTAAAAGAGGAACGTCGTCGTTTGGGAATTAAACGGAAAAGTAAAGCAGGCAAGCCCAAAACCCCAAAAGGCAGGGAAGGGAAGAGAAAGTAGAAAGTGGAAAGCGATGGCGGCGGTAGGGCGTGGGAAGACGCGGCTGAGCAACGGGGAGCGGTCGGCGTACTTCGCAAGGAGAGAGGCAGCGAAGGTATTAGGAAGTGTCCTCCAAGGCGATGCTCGTCGCCAAGCAGTGGGGTCCATAAAATCTCTGATATATAGGCCTTGTATCAGAAACAAGAAGGCCACCTTCGCTCTCGTCTGCCAAACACTCAAGCGTATGTTTTATTCATTCTCTCTCTCTCTCTCTCACAACTTCCTAATTCCTATTCCTATTCCTTGGAATTAATTAAATATCATTATCACTTATTTTGTTTTTCAGATCTTCCTATTATTAAGGATGTTTTGGATGCTGCTACCATTCTCAATGCCAAATGGAAGGTGGTATCAATTCAAATAATAATAATAATAATAATAATAATGAGCATATGTTCGTTCTATCATCTCATCTCATATCTCTAATTTACTTTTACTGTTTGGTGTTGTTGGTGTTGCAGAGGCAACAGGACTTAATTTACATTATCATATATGACATTCTTTTTGGCCAGGTACACTCTCACTCATACTCCCATTGAATAGATAACAATCAATACAATACAGATAAATCCATAGTCTATTATGATGCTACATTTTATGTCCGTACTCTTTTTTTAGCACTTTTATTCAGCTATTAAATGCTATATATATATATATATATATATATATATATATTTATGTCTTAGGTCTGGTTCAGTCAAGTTATTATAGTAGATTAACAAATGTGCATAAATTCATCAAACAAACAAACAAATGTGCATATCATCATCATCATCATCTTATATTTGTGCCAACTCTTCTCACCCAGGCAGTTTCATTAGTTGGGGATGCCGAGAAATTTCTGATGCACCAGAAAGATGCTTTACAAACAGCTCTAGCTCGCCTGTTAGTTAAGAAAAAAGTGAAGACCCCTCAAGATTTGGTGGATCTTTATCGAATTCCTGGTGTGTGTGTCCCTGATATACTTCATTTTATGTTTTAAGTTAAGCTTGTGTTTTACTGGTTTGATCTTATCTCATGCTCCAGCTTCACATCAACTTGTTATGCCACTTAATCAGTTATCTGCCTGTTTCATTTTAGCCACTCAGATGCCATATTACTGATTGCACTACTTGTAAAGAAAATATTTCTAAACCAGCTTTGCTAATTTATGATGCAGAAGTTTCAAAGCCTCGTTATGTTCGTGTCAATACTCTGAAAATGGATGTTGATTCAGCCTTACTTGAATTAGGGCAACAAAACATGGTACTTTTTCCAATCTTTACATTCGTGGATTATGATATAGAGTATGCTTTGCACTTGTCAACCAATGTTACAGTTAAAACTGAAGAAACAACACAGGATACAATCAACTCCAAAATTCTTTGATAGTAACCGTGATGGCCTTACTTGTTCAACAATTACTATGTTTTTGATGCAATAATATATGTTTTTTTTTTATTGCTGGGATAATTATTTTTTTAGAGTTTGACTGTGTTGTGTTTTTCTTCATCACTTATGATTTGTGTGTTAAACAGGTTAAAAAGGATAACATGGTTCCTGACTTGTTGATACTCCCACCAAGTACTGACTTGCATAATCATCCTCTGGTCACGAATGGAAGTGTCTTTATGCAAGTAAGAGTTTGTTCAAGTCTGGTATTGAGATTTAAAAAAAAAAAAAAAAAAATTTTAAAGCTCCTTCATGTGATTTGGATTCTTATTTCATGGAAAAATAAGTATCATGCTTCCTTACCCCTGAAAAAATTTCCATGACTTGGGCAGCGGTTCTAATTTAACATTTTTTTGACTGAAATTGTGATCTTTTTGCACAGGGGAAGGCAAGTTCTATGGTGGCAGCAGCTCTTGATCCTAAACCAGGATGGGAGGTGAGTAATGCTTCTCATTTATATTGGTGAATGATGATTGAGTTTTTCACTCAAGGTATCGACTTATCTTATCTCTCTCTTGCTTTGGTTTTAATATGTTGATGGAATCCATTGTTGACTGTTTACATTCAAATTAGGAATCCACAACTTCAATTTTCTTCGGCTTTTTCTTTTTCTTTTTCTTTTTCCTTTTCAATTGAGAAGCCATGAAATACATAAGGACATGATCTGAAAACAAGTGTGTTGCTTACCTTGAAAAAGAATGAAAAGAAAGAAACAAGTTTACCATAGTCTTTTGGAGTGGTCTCATTGTTGGGGTTTTATTGATTGTTCTTCTCTCTCTGAGTTTTTGTCCTCCCTTAGCTTAGTTTCCTGATTACCCTCTGTCTATTGTACTGTTTGTTCCTTTTTGTTCTTGTTGTTCAGTTGTTCATCATCATAAACTTCTTGTATTTCTCTTTTTTCTATCATTTATAAAAGTTTTCTGCTTACCTATCAAAAAAAAAGTTTACCATTTAGAGTATATATCAGTTAATACTAGTCATTTGCATAAATTTTTGTTTTTTTAAGGAAGTCAGTGAGTGGAGATTAGCTTATTTTGGATTCTGAATCATGATTTTCAACTTTTAATGCAAGTGGAATTTTGTTTTTATCCCTCCTTATGGTTTTAGTTTGGTATGCCTTCTTTACTTCAGAAATATGTGCATGAATTAAATTTTTATATAGGAAGATGCTAGTGAAAACCAGAAAACTAACACTTGTATGGCAAATAACTGTTTGAGAAGTAGTTTTCACCATTTCCTATACACCTGCACTGCTATACATGCTTTAGCTGGTGAGGTTGAGAAAATGAGACATCTTATTTTATTATTGATGTGATGGTTTAGTCAATGTATAATTATATTTTCTTTGAAGGTTCTTGATGCATGCTCAGCCCCTGGAAACAAAACTGTCCACCTTGCCGCGCTTATGAGAGGAAAGGGGAAGATTATAGCATGTGAGCTGAATAAGGAAAGGGTTATACGTCTAAAAGAGACCATTAAACTCTCTGGTGCCTCTAGTATCCTTTTATGATCTTTCTCATCTTTTAAGTGCCATTCTATTTTGTTTTATTTATTTGATATTTCTTTTCTGTTTCAAAATTGTTGAACAATCAGCAATCTACCAACTGTTATGTCTATTCGTGATCATTGTGATTCATTTTTAATCTATTATTCTACTATGTTTAGAAGCATTTTTTTTTTTTTTTTGGGTCAGTTTCTCATCCATTTCCACTCATCTAAGCACAAAATGCTATTCCTTAACCTGGATTTTAGATATAGAAGTTCTGCATGGAGATTTCTTAAACTGCAATCCAAATGATCCGTCCTTTTCCAAGGTAAAGTATAATGTGCTGTATCTTCACAGTTATGGTCTTTAGGAAGTATAATGTGCTGTGTCTTCACAGTTATGGTCTTTAGGTTCCACATGACCTATCGTGAATGTCACATATCAAACAAAAAAAAGGGGGTGGGGGAGGTCTTCACCTTTAGTTGTTTGAATTCTTGGTCATAACTGAAACTTGGAACCTAATCTGGTCTCTTAATTGAAGTTTGTATCATCAACAAAAGCTCTGGCTGGTTTTTGAAATTTTAGGGCCATTTTGGAAACCCAGACATCTTGGCATCTGGTTGGTTTATGCTTCTGTAAACAGCAGGCTTGGACTCTGACAAAGTTACTACCTATATTGCTGCTTTTGTTAACCACGAATAAGTTGGTTTTCACCTCTAATGCTCAACTTGGTTTTGACTAAAAAAATTCTGGCCAGATTTTGTCCTGAAATTTCCCAAAATTCCCTTTACTGCATCTACAAAATCGCACTATCTTCTATATATGTTTTTGCTGACAAGTAATTCAACATTGTAGGTTCGTGCGATTCTTTTGGATCCTTCATGCTCTGGTTCTGGGACAGCCTCAGTGAGATTGGACCATCTGCTCCCATCTAATGCTGCAGGTACTTTTATTAGCCTTTGTTAAATTATTGATTATCCCAAAAGCTTAAGCTGTTAGGAAATGGTGAGTTTAATCACTTAACCATAATTCTAACACTCCAACTCACTTATGGGCCTAAACTTCCCCTTAGTAAGTGGGGGCCCAACAAGTGAGAATTTAACATTTTAGATGGGAGGTAAAGTGAAGACAGGAATCGAACTGAGGATCTCCTGTTCTGATACTATGTTAAATTACCGATTGTCTCAAAAACTTAAATTGTTAGGAAATGGTGAGTTTAATCACTTAACCATAATTTTAACAGCCTCTTTGGATTTTTTGATTGTGTGATGTATAAACTCTTTTGGACTCATTTTAGCTTAGGTGATTTAAGACCCATTTACTAATCCAAAAAGATAAATGTAAGGTGCTAATAGTTGGCTGTTAGAAACATCACTGTAATAGTTAAGACTTTGAACAGGAAAACTTCTTGGAAACTTTGTCCAATCAATTGGTATGTAATGTTAGATAAATTTGCTATTTCTGTTTAATTTTTTTTTTTAAATGGAAATTTAGTTTCATCTAAAAAAAAATTAATTGGAAATTTGGCCAATGAATGTAGCTCAAGTGACACTTTGTTATTTTATAAGAATAGATGAAAGATGAGGTCATAGGTTCAAAACTCAATGGGGTGCTTGTGTAACTTACCAATAAAAAAAATGGAAATTTGGTTTTTTTTATTTATTTAAATGACTTTTTACAGCTTTAGTTATTCATTCATATAACTGATTTGTTAAATGTGTCAATATATCCTTTATGTGGCAATAATGATTTTAAAATAAGTGATATTTGCATTTTCAAAGATAATCTATTATTCTACTCTGTTTGCTTATATGATCGAAACTGGTTCTGGTGGTTGAACCACCAGCTTGACCGTTTGTGATCGTTTTTTAACTATTTTTGCTATTGAATGTGGATGAGTCTGATATAGTCCTGGTTCACATTTAATCCGGTTGAACTGGTCAGTTTGATCCAGTTGTTAAAACTACGGAGCACACTGCTACCCTTTATTTTTAATCATAACTCCTAATTTATATCTGCAGGTCATGCAGCTTATGTTACTGATACTGAAAGATTGAACAAGCTTGCGGCTTTCCAGAGAAAAGTGCTCATGCATGCATTATCTTGTAAGTTTCACTCAAAGCTTATATCTTTGCTCTCGTTTCCCAAAGTTTTGTAATTAGGCCACTGCATATGCTCCATTAGGTCACTACATATACTCTTCCAAATAAATGTCGGGACTCTCTGAGGTTTTCGTAACAAACTGCTTTCTCACGAAATCTTAGCCCTGAGATTTGTCCTCTTAATCAGTGAACAAGCATTAATTCCTGTAAATCTGCTAGATCATGAAACAATATTCTTTGTTTCTTCTTTTCCCTCCCTTTGAGGATGATACTCCGCACAATTATGCTGTTTGACCCATGTTTTACAGTACTCTAAATGTATTTTTAAAAGGTGTTCTGACTACGATTATTCTGCTGGCAGTTCCTGCAGTTGAGAGAGTGGTTTACAGCACATGTTCCATACACCAAATTGAAAATGAAGATGTCGTAAAATCTGTTCTTCCTCTTGCTGCATCATATGGTTTTCAACTGGCAACTCCCTTTCCCCAATGGCAGCGCCGTGGTCTCCCAGTTTTTGAAGGCTGTAAGTGCTGTTCTGTTTTAATGCCAATTTGTTTACTAAGATGGCATATTAATGCCCTATAAGCTGACTTCTATCCAGAAAATGAAATCTGATGATAATGTATTTGGTAGAACGCAGAGATTACACCACCTCTGGCCCAATATCTTTATACTGCTTGGTTCTTATGTTTGCAGTTCAACATCTTTTGCGAACCGATCCTGTTGAGGATGGAGAAGGCTTTTTCATTGCCTTATTTACAAAGATAGACGACAAAAATCACTCCGAAAAGCAAGCAACCTGCAGAAATAATTCCAAATCTCTTGCCAGAGACGGCTGCACCAGTAGATTTAGAAGTGGGAAGAAAAGAATTGTAATAAACTTTGCCCATACTAAATTGTTTCTGATGTGGTTGCATGCAAAACAGAGTAGGCGAAAAAGGGACAACTTCAATGACTACTGATTGCTTTTGAGATTTGAAAATTATCCGAGTTTTTGGTTTAATTATCTTTTCTAAAGATGAGGTATAGTCGCAGACAACTAATATGAATTTCTATCCCAGCGAATTTTTTGATACACAGAGCCCCGCTTCCTGAATTTGTAGTACTCATTTAGCTTCTGCAAATCTGCTGTGATTGTGCTCAGCAAGAATATTAGCTCAAATATATAGTGTGTATTTGCTTAGGCACCTAAGGGATTAAGATTTTATGTTGCTCTTAGTTTTAGAACTGGGTTCCTTTACTTGTTGATTAGAATTTCATGTCATACTAACCCATGTGGGGTTGGGCAGTTCCATTGTGAAGAAGAAAAAAATTGGGAACCATTTGCTACAAACAGATGTATAGCTCTTCATCAGAGAAATTAAATAAGAAGGTCTAGAAAAGCTCCAACTTGATGAAAAACTCTTGTAATTCTCATTACAAGAAGATAACATAACATATTTCAGCAAAAAAAACACAGAAGATAACATAGCATATATGCTTCATTCATTCCTAACAACATAATGGAAGCACAAATACAAGCATAACAAAACACACCTAAATAAAAGCACACAAACAAACAAAGACTGGATTGATTTGATTTATTCCCATATGATAGGATAGACAGACAAAGAGAGAGTAGAAGTCCCATTATGATGGAGTAATAATTAAGCAATCTTAACCTCGATAGTCTTGGGCTTCTTGGGTTCTGGAGGTGGCAACTTGTTGACAGTAACAGTGAGCACACCATCCTGGCATACCGCAGAGATAGCATCTGTGTTGGCATTGTCAGGGAGCACAAACTTCCTCATGAGCTTGCCGATCCTCCTCTCCATCCTCAGGTACTTGGTCCCTTCTTTCTCTTCCTCCCTCTTCCTCTCGCCACTTATCAAAAGCACATTGTCGTCCTCCACCTGCACCTTAATGTCCCCAGACTTCAACCCAGGCACGTCCACCACGAACACGTAGGAGTTGGGGTACTCCTTCACGTCTGCCGGTGTGGCCGCCATCGCCTTGGCGTCACGGACGTACGTGCGACTTGGGCCGTTCAAGGATGCCGAAGAAGACTTGTCGTCGCTCAGCTCCATCATCTGCTGCAGGGTTGACAACAGTGGGGATGATTCCAAACCCATGATTCTCAAATCCATTTTTTTAATTTCTTGATTGAAAAAGAAAAGGATGCTAAAATTGTGTTTTGGTTGGAACTAGATAATTTAATTTGGTTTGAAAGAGGAGGTGGTGGTGATGGCATTTTTATAGAATGGAGAGAAAGTTCTAGAGGGATATAGCATAAGCATAGCTGGTAGCTTCCAGGAGGTTCGCATATGTAGAAGCTAGGCTCTACACCAGTCCAGAACTTTGTGGAAACTTCGATTTTGTTCTCTGATTAATTAATAAATGTAGGAGAGGAGACAGACTACTACTGTCTTTATTTCATTGTCTCATTAAAATTACTCCCAATTTTTTTTTTTTTTTTTTTTTCAAAAGAAACAGATGGGTAATTAAGGCCCGTTTGGTAGAGTTGTTAAACAACTCATTTTCAGTTTTTAAATAATATTACACATTTTTTTACCCACACGTATTTCAAAAAATTACAAACAACATTACTCAAACTCCTCTATCAAACGGGCCAGTAAAAAACTTCCTAATTTTAAGTATAAGGCTGCCATTAACGTTTTAAATAAAAATGTCTTACATAATTTTTCTACTTTATGCTTCCCCCTTTATATGTTAACTAATGTTAATCCACTCTACTCAACATGCCACGAGTTTAATTCCAAAAATAAAAATAAAAATGTCACGAGTTTATTTCTTTCACTTGCAAAATAATCAAATTTTATAAAATTAAAATAAAAAATGCACCCACGTACATATAATATATACGAGCTCTAAATACAAAAGTAAAAACTATCATGTGAAAGTGATACTCGCCAAGCCTGATTTCTTAGTTGTTAGGGAAAAAATATATTATACAAGCAACAAGTCAGCTTAGATAATTATCTTCAAGTTACTAGCAAATCCAACTTGGTAGTTAATTCCCTATTCGAAATTTTGTGATGGAGGTTTACTATTACTAATCTAATTTAAGAGCAATTGCACCAATCCGTGTAAAATATTTTTGTCTATTTTAGCATAAGAACCTACTTTTTCTATTTTATACAACCACTTTTCCAAAACACCCACATCAGTTTATCTATTTTAGAAAATATTTCAATAAAATATTCATTCTTCCTTAATTTTTTATTATTTTCTCTAATGGTCTTACTTTTTTTAATGTAAGCATATATTTTAAGTAAACTACCAACACCGATGGCTTGGCCAATGGTGCCGCTTGTGCTGGAGGTCTGATGGCCGAATCGCCGAAATTGTAGCTCCGACAAACGCCGCCGGATTGGTCTCGCCGCCCACCATACCGCCAAAATAGTGGCTTTGGCGACCGCCATCGGATTGGTGTCTCCGATCATTGTACCACCATCATTGGTGGGTGGATTGTTGAAATAGTGGCTCCGATAAACGCTGCCAAATCGGTGTCACCGCCCACCATACCGCCAGCACCAATGGTCAAACCGCCGAAATAGTGGCTTTTGTGACCGCTGACAGATCGGTGTCTCTAACCATCATATTGCCATTACTGATCACATTTTTTCCCGCAGTGAAGAGAATGAGCAAGAGCAAAAGTTTTGAGAGAGGCGGAACAAAGAGAGAAAATGAGTCTTGAGTTCAAGAATGAACACAGGGGAAAAGACTAAAGAGGTGTTGCTCATGTTAGAGGAGAGAGAGAAAAAAAAAAGAGTGAAATAGGTTTTTATAACTTAATATAATATATAAGATAATATTAAAATAATATATAGAAAACTACAGTAATCGTACATATATGCACGGTTATTGTTGCAAGTTTATATATATGCAAAAGTTTGCAAGCACTATTGTGAGTCTATTTTATACTATATTGTGTAAAATTTTGCATTTTTTCCATATGTGAGTGCTCTAACTAGAGCAACCACATCAGCGGTTGCAAAAATTTGCAAAATACAAAAAATGCTTAATTTTACATATTTTAACCCAAAAAACACTCACATCAGTACTTGTAAAAATGTGCAAATATACAAAATTGCTACAGTAACCGTGCATATATGCACGGTTATTGTTCATGTGCAAATGATTTTTTTATTCTTTTTTTCTCTCTCCCCTTCATCTTGCTCTCTCATCTGTCTTCTTCTCACAACAAAGAAAGAAAGAGGTAGGTGGGGCCATGTGGGTAATAGTTTGTTTGATATAATAAGAAATTAAAGAAATATTATTATTTAAATAAAATAGATGATAGAATAAATAAACTTATGTGAATGTTTTGTAAAAGTGAGTATGTAAAATAAAAAATATATGTTTTTTCTTGTAAAATAAACAAAAATTTTACATGGACGGATGCAGTTGCTCTAATAAACATATTCAGTAGCACGCATGCTCTTTCCTAAACGACCACAAACAGTTGGGCTGCATATGCAAGACCCACCGAGGTTAACAATTTACTAGTACAGTACTAGTAATATTTGTCTTTGTATCTCTGCCATTCTACTCCTCGGGCCCTGGCTGGCTAAAAAAGAAAAGTTCAGAACTTCATACTCCACAACGAGGAGTCAGTAAGTTAATACCTTTTCTTTCTTTTTTTTCTTTTTTTTTTTCTTTTTTTTTTTTTCCCTTTTAGCGTGAAGGGAAAGAGAATGAATTAAAGTAACACACACTGAGACAGAGATAGAGATAGAGACAGAGACAGAGACACTAATAGTAGTAGGATAATGAGTGGTGCACACATCTAGATTACTTCAAAACAAACTTGAAAGGACTCGTACAAACAACTCGGATTGGCCGAGTTAGTTGGGCTCTCGGTCTCAAGGTGCTTGTACCGGGTTTGACTGGGTGTGCTCTCCAATTCAAGTCCGGCTACCTACACTTTGAAAAGAATTTCTTGGGCCAGCACTTTACCCCTTCGTGGGCCCACCCAACGCAAACAGTGATTAGTTTCTGGTTGAAAACCTTGAAGATACACTGTGCGAGAGCAAAAAAAAAAAAAAAAAAGGACTCGTATAAACATAAACACAGTCTGGGCTAGAAGCCACCTACTTTAAAACAAGAAAGGGAGAGATCGATCAGAGATGCTACTCATCCCCTTGTAGTTGTAGACAGCGAGGCCTAAGGAGAAATCTGAGGCCTTTGTGTTATCATTTAAATAATATTTAACTAGCATTTTATATAATAATTTTTATAAAAAAAATTCATTTTTTTACTTTTTAATATGATTTTTTTTTTAACTTGCTGAACCATACCTTAGCAGCCCCTCTGAAGGTGGTAGGGAAATATTTGCATATGACTTCATCCGGGGTCTGTTGGAGGTTCAAGATAGTCTTGAAGGCCCCTATGTGGTCGAGAGGGTCCTTCGTGCCACTATAGAACTCCAGCTGTGGCAGACAAAACTTCAGAGTCAGGGGGCACTCCAACACGCTTGTTGTGAAAGGTGAATCTTCGTTTAAGCATGCCATCAAGGTTCATTACTGTCTTCCCCTTCATGGAATTCTTTACCTCATCCAGCTCCCTTCGTAAGCTCTTCATTATGTGATCGTTGTCATGTGCAGACTGCCCAGTGTACTCTGTTGTGTCCTTTCCCATGCTATTTTCAGGGCTGCTAGCTTCCTCGTCATGTCGCTATGTCTACGTCGGTGGTGCGAAGCATTACTGCCCTTTGGACGTGCTCGGTGCTTTAACTCTTCATTCTGCTTCATTAGCTCTTGTACATTGGCTGTTAGAGTTTGGATCTGCTGAGCCATCACCATAGGATCTGGGGGTGGTGCTGGTGTGGAGTCCATCAAGCGACAGGAGCTTTATCGGTAGGAGCACAATGGTTTGAGAAGGAATCAACTCGTGTCCCCACAGACGGCGCCAAACTGATGAAGCCAAAAATTGACCTCGTCAGTATGGTCCTCGTCAATGTCGATGGACGAGCTCCGGTACCTGTTGTCAAGAAAAGAAAGGCAAATGAAGTTTCACCGGCGTGGCGCCAGTTAAGAATACTCCGATGCTAAAGGCAGCTAAATAGCTCTCAATGAATTCTCTCGCAGGTATATATTTTGTTTTTCACATCTCTTTTACATGAGTTCTATTTACTTTTTATAGTTTGCTTCGGGTCGGTGTAGTTATGTTTGTTAATGCTCCTCTAAGAATTTTTCTCCTGAAAGAAACGCAGCATTAATTGACAATGAAGATTCTATTTAGAGTGTAACGGATGACCGTTGGGCCATCATTGCCTTTGTAACTGATCCGGCGCACTTATTCCTTATCAGCTGTCTTGATGGCCTTTATTTATGCCTTCAATGAATGCGGTCCTGTCTCGTCTATACGGACGGGGTCTTGCCCCTACACTCGTTTCTGATTTAGATGCAGCTATGGTCATCTTTAAGCTAGACGACCTCCACTTGATACTCGTCAGAAATGAAATGAACAACATGTTATTAATCATCATGCATAGGTGTTCTGGAAAAATATCCCAACTCATACAGAAACCTCAATTCAATGACATTTGGCATCGACAAGGTTGACTCTTACGAAACACAACTCAACAGAGACTAAGCTTGTTGGCTTGTCTATGGACAAGAGTTGAAACTTGGACCCATTAGGATTAGGGTTCGGCATAGTACATTTTGGGAATGATACAAGATCGTAGTTTGAAGGGCTTGTGGAATTGATAGATATGTCCCAAGGGACCACCACTCATGGAACAACGGTATTCGATCGCCAAATAGGGCCTCATTGAGCAAACAACATTTTGTACCATATAAAACTCACCCTTCCTAGTTTAATGACACTTGTCATGTCAGGACTGGACTAGAGTAGTAGATTTTGCTTTAAGATTTATCAATGCGTGGTTCATTTCCTTTGGATGGATCTCGACATCAACGATCCATGATAAATAATTCTTGCTCAAGATGTCAAGGGCCACAAATTCAAGTTTTGTAAGGTTCGACATGATCTATATCAAATATATTACATTATTAATTAATTAAATAACAATATATATATATCTTGCAAAGTAAAATGAAGAAATACTATATTCAATTTATATTATTTAAATGTAAATTATAAGAATAAAATAATCTATATAAAACATGGTATAAAAGATATTGTTGGGGCCTTTTTCCCTCTTTTTCACACCCTAGACACGTGTCCTAATACTAGTGGATAGCTTCTTGTATGGGCCTTTACTAAGAAAGGAGTTCGGTCTACTATTACCGCAGAACAGGCTTTGAAGTCCCATCTTGCCGTTGTCAGTCTATGCACAAACTTTAAATCTATAGTCCGAATAGCATTCGCGCAATAAAATCTTGTGCTTTTGACCTTTTGTTCTACTGTGGAACCTTTCTCCACTTTATGCTACTATGAAACTTTTCTCCACTTTCTGTTGTCACAAAAAGAGATTTGTTTTTTCCTCTATTGCTACAACTCTCTATACAAACCCCAAATCACAAAGAAAATATTATTAAGTAAATGTTTGTTCACATTATGATAGGCCAAAAACGAATTGACCCCTTGTGATAAATTAATTGATTAATTAGTCAAGTTTATTAATTAATCAAATTAACATGCAAACGCGTGGTAGCATAAACAAATCACCAATTACTAAAGTATGCAGCAGAAAATAAATTGACACGGTGATTTGTTTACGAATGGGAAAAACCTACACGGCAAAAACTCCACCGGGTGATTTTAAGATCACCACTCCCGAGAATCCACTATTATCACAATAAGCGGTTACAAGTAAAGGAATCCTAATACCTTATACCAACCTACAGTTGAACCCTTACCCCAATACCCAATTGGACTTGTTCTGTAGTGACAATCTCACCAATTACTAAATTTGCTTGAATAAACTTTGCTCAACACTTGTGCAACTTGTGTCATCTTTGACGGCCCTTAAAATAATCCTTTTATATGTTTAGGGTTGTGAGAAAAGAAAGTCCAAACATACAATCACAGATTGGAGTCAAAACAGAATTGAAATTCTGTTTTTCATAAACCTCGACAGATACCCTATCTGTCGAGCTGCTGTCAAGCCACGGGCTGGAACAGCTTTACAGGTCTCGATAGATACTAGTTGTCGAGCTTTAATGAACAACACTTTTTTCACTTGAATCTTGGACAGACTTGCATGGTTTTAACATTTGAACTTGAAACAAGGTTTCTTGAAGTATTAAACACATCCTAAATCTACCAAAATACTGTTGGAAAATCACTCAACTCATATTCACTTGTTGAATATAATAAAATCTATCCTAACACAAACTCTTGAAAAACTTTGCAAGAAGAGAGTCTATGGTAAGAAAGACTTTGACAACCTGTATTTCTGAAACACTTTAAACAAAACTCATCAAGGTATCTTTGTGTGAAACAGAAAATAATAGATTGCATACAAGACATACATCAATATAAAAGGAATATACGTACAATGTATGTCAATAATGGTCACAAGACCAATATACAAGAATAATGTATCTCAAATAGAAAAAAAATAAAAGAAATACATCAAGTCCTCACTACATCCCTCAGTGTCTACTCTCCCCCTAACAAAAATCTCCTATACTAACTCTCCCCCTAACTATGACTACTCTCATAACCAAAACTACTTCCCCTTTTTGTCACGAGTGACAAAGGATAAGAGTGTCAAGTAGACATCTCGTCATCGCTGGGTGAGCTAGCATCTCCATCATCTTCATCATCTGAAGCAGTAGCATCATCATCATCACCGAAGCCATCACTTTCATCTGCAGAGGCCACAGGAGTGGAAGGCATGGTGTAACCGCCTATCTCAGCCTGGCGTCAAGCAATGCGGCCAACACAAGTGTTCACCTGACACAACTCATCACTGAGAGTGTCAAGGCGAGCATCCATGCGCTGAAGTTGCGTCATGATGTCCTCGAGTGTCACACGTCCCGTAGAAGAGGAGGGACTAGATGTGGATGGAGTAGAAGGAGTGGGGGGAGTTACCGTACTAGACCGCCTTGAACAAAACTGCACCTCGCTCCGTTTAACGATAGTGGCGTCAATTGCACACATCACGTGAAAGTGGTCAGAAGTAGGAAAGGGAACAGAAAAATGGCGTAAGATCCTCGTGATAGCGGAAGGAAAGATGAGCTTATCACGGGTCGTCGTATCCCTATAGACATCTATGATAGAAAGAATGAAGTGTGAGAGAAAATCTATAGTGAGATGCTCTAACAAAGAAAGGAAAAATTGAGCACGGGGCTCGGTAATAGAGTTATAATGAGAAAGAAGGTGAAGAACAAAAGTCATAACCATGTTCATGAATCTAGGACCTTTAGCAAAGGTCGAACATGGAGTAAACTGACATTCACAAAAAGCAGAGATCATCTCGTCTTTGGACACAGTCCTCAAACGCTTACAACCGGGGTAGTCAGGATACTCTACCCTCGGGATATGGAGCACATCAGAGACAATCTCCTGTGTGACAGTAATGCGCATACCTCAAACACGAGTAAAGAAATGAGGTATTGAAGAATCAAGTCCATGCATGCTGGAGTAGAACTCCTAAATCAGCACGGAAGGACAGGTGACCGGGACATCACACAGTGACTCCCAACCCCGACTGTGAATGACAGTGGGTAGGTCATGGAGAAGTCCGACAAAATGACTTGGTGTTTCGAATGAACACCTCGTCGAGAAAAGTTCTCCGAGAAGTCCTTTCGGGCATTCTCATCACGAAACCGAACAGAAGAGGGGGTAGGATCAGAAGAAGAAGACGATGCCCTAGAACGCAGAGGGTTCTTGGACGGAGCAGATTTACGCTTTGGTGCCATAACGCACTAACGTAAACTAGAGAGTGAGGGGGAAGAAAGAAACACTCAGAAAAGTCCCAAAAACAGTTCAAATACATAAAAATATATTGAATGTAAAGGACGTATGCATGAAAATGCATGAGCATGTGACGTGCAAAGATAATTGCATCATGGGCTCAGCCCAATCCAAACCTATCAGCACGCAAGCAGTTAACATATATAACACACATCTAAATGCATGAACATATAGTTATAATGCACATGGGATGCAATGCATGAAGATTTTAAAGCATTTTCACAAAAACCAACCCAAAAATTTCACAAAAACTTCATCAATATTGAAAAACCCCAAAAAAATTTCAAAAACCCAAAAACTTAGGTTAAAAAATCATGAAATGCATGAAAATGAGAGATTTGGACACTTACCAAGTGAAGAAGAACTTGATTAAGGCCGAAAATCTCTTTGAGATGAAGTTTGAAGTGTGAGAGAGAAGTTTGGGAGGTGAAAAGGCACAGACAGATCGAGAGAGATCGAGAAAATGAAGACCGGATCGCGTTGAACAAATATATAGAAGTTAAGTAAATCTTGACAATAGAGGTGTCGAGATTTAAAGACTTCGACAGATGCATCGATCGAAAAGGTGTCCAGAGGTGTCCACAGCAAAACAAGCTCGATGGATCGATGAGGTATTGAGGGGACATGAACTTTCTCGATCGATTCACCTAGCTATCGAGAGGTGTCGAGATTGCGATAAAAAGCAACTGAAGAGCTCGACAGATAAGCTAGGTATCGAGAGGTATCGAGGAGCTGTCGAGATTGCTTAAAAACAGTTTTTCAAGAAAAGAAAAACACAGATATAAATGCAATCAACCATGCAACTCAACCAATGATCCAAACAGCATTTTGAACTCTCAAAATCATCTCTCAACCAATGATCCAAACACACACACTAAACACGTCTAACCATTTTTATATTTCAAAAACAAGTTAAGACAGTTTAGTGAGCATACATTAACACATGTAAACCTTGTGATGGCCAAATCATATTGTACCTGCACATGTATCAAGAGTAGCAAAGAATATTGCGTGTTGTGTGTGAAAAACATCGCAAGATTGCATAAGCGTCTACATGTTATGACGATTTGAGATATGAGAAAATCAATTTAACTCACACACAATCATAACTGTTTGATGGGGACTATCACCTTCGAGGTACATCCTATAACTCCCACATCTCCTAGAATACACGCTTGCAATCATATATAAAGCATTTTGATTCTTTTTGCTTTTTATTTTCTTCTTTGCATATTTTTC
Source organism: Notholithocarpus densiflorus (assembly GCA_030021035.2). Taxonomy (NCBI): domain Eukaryota; kingdom Viridiplantae; phylum Streptophyta; class Magnoliopsida; order Fagales; family Fagaceae; genus Notholithocarpus; species Notholithocarpus densiflorus. The sequence goes on along the minus strand of JARYZH020000462.1, from coordinate 72,356 downwards.
TTTTTTTTAAAGCAAATCATTTGTGGGCATATAAGAGTTAGAAAATAAATACCCAATTATGTTAAGCAATTGACATTCCAATTTTGTTATGCCGAAGCATACAAATGTCATTTCATGATTGGCGGGCAACAGTGGTGAGATGATTATTTATGCATTTCTCTTAGGATTTTTTAGTCCTTCCCATCAAAAAGAGTGATACGAGTGTTAAGTACAAGAGATTACTTAATCTTACTCATCACAAACACGAGCCACAAATCTCACTTGCTTAGTTGTGCATAGAAATGCTCATCTAAGCTACAATAGATACAAAGTTTAGAAAACTTTGTTTCAATGGCCATCCAAGGTACACAAGTACCAAAGTACACAAAACACACACTGTTTTTATATTTTTTTTTTCTTCTGATTTTTCAATTTTTATTTTATTTTATATGAAAAACAAAATAAACAAAATTGAAACGAAACCAAACAAAAACATGTTAAATAAAGCAAAGCTTAAAACTAGACTGACTCAATACAGTAAAGCAAAACACTCAAGTAATGCAAACAAAAACAAGAAGAGGAAGAGAAAAAAAGTGACATAATCACTTGGAGCCCTTTTCCTTCCACACCTTGGAAGAACCTTTCCTTTGAGTAAACCCTTGAACCGGTGGTGAGGGGGAAGAATTTGAAACCGTTCAAGTTCGAAAGGAACATGAGGGCTTTGAGAAGATCTCCAAGAGGAGCAGAAGAGGATGGGAACTGATTCTGGTTTTTCGATGCTATCATGCCATTACTCTGTTGAGTGGCTAACCACTTATAGCAATTAGGTCGAGTATGACCGGCTGCTCCACAGTGATGACAGAGATGCTGCTTCTTTTGTTTAGGCTTTTGAGAGATAACCTTCTTAGCCCTAGGGTTTTTAGCTTTTTTCTTATCCTGCTTAGGGGGTGCTCCTAAGATAGATTTACCATTGTCTATGTTCTCACTAGCTAATTCATTTTTAACAACATTGTTCTTAATTTCAACATTATTATTAGGAGGAACAAAAACAGTAATACTGGTAGAAGCAATATTAGAAAAAGAGAGACCATACCCTAAACCAGTTCGATCGGAAGCAAATTTCTGAAGATTTAGCTTCTCATCAAGCTTTGCACTTGAAGTCCTCTCCAACTGGGCTCTGACTTGGAACAGTTCTGCCTCAAGCTTCTTAGTCTTCTCAGCCAAAAAGTTGTTCTCAAAACGCAGTGCTCCAATAGTCTGATTGGCTTCATCAAACTTTGTGGAAAGCAGTACAGTTTTAGGGTTTTGTGTGAGCCTTTTCAGCTTAAATGAAGAAAAAAAAAAAAAAACGTTAAAGCCTTTCAAGCTTTAGGGTTTTTTTTTTTTTTTTTTTTTTTTTCAATTTTCCTATAATTGTTTTTAACATTTATTTTTTTAATATTTACACTTCTCCAACCTTTCTCTCTCCCTTACCATTTCATCTCCCCACTACTTCTTCAATCTTTCTCCCTCCCTTACCTTTTCATCTCCCCACTACCCTCTATATTAATATCATTCTTCCTCTTTCCCTTCATCTTCCTTTATTTTTGTCTCTTCTTATTCACACTCTCTTACTATAAATTTGTCACTATCTCTTCTATTCTATGCATAGTTTTCCCTCACAAAAAAAATGGTTCTCTCTCTCTCCCTCTCTCTCTCTCTCTCTCTCTCTCTCTCTCTCTCTCTCTCTCTCTCTCTAAATTTTTTGGTAGATTTTTTTATTTTTCTTGCATCTCTACTTTAGGTTGATAATTTTTTATATTATTTAAAACTCTATTTTGGGTTAATGCGATTTAGTTTTGTTTTTTAAATTGTTGTTGTTGTTGTTGTTTTTTTTTTTTTTTTTTTTTTTGGTTAAATGTTATCCTATTGCATTCTAAAGAATTAAATATAGCATATAAAATTATAATATTATTCTATTACATAGCATGATTTGGATAATTTGGTATTTATTCTGTTACATAGCATGATTTTTTATAGTGCTCAATTTAGATGTTAAACTATGAGACTTTACTAATTTTTGTTTATTTTCTAATCATTTGTGGTGGACAAAGTACTCTTAATAGTTGTATTAGAAGTACTCTATAATGCCATTCATTTAAAGAAAAGTAAAGGTTAGCCAAACGAAAATAATCGGATTGGTGACAAATTTTAACTTTTGCAATTTTATTTTAATTATTATTATTTTATAACAATGCATGTATAGAAATTTAATTCTTAGATTTTGCTAATAATTGTTTATTTGATAATATGTTTTGGGTGGCCGAAATTATAATTTCTACAAAGAAAATAACCTTAATAGATTATCAAAAACAAAATTTTATCCTAATATTGGTTCAATTAATCATTGTTAAGTTTTATTAATTTTTTTTAGTTTATATTTTTTTGGTGTTTTGGATTGTTCCTATATTAGATTTATGATTGTTCCTATAATAAATAAAAATATAATTACAAAATACATTACTCATTATTATATTAGTTTAAATTGTAAAAAAAAAAATGAATAAAACCACCATAAAAATAATTATTCCACACAACGCGCGGGTTCACGGCTAGTTTAATTAATACTCGACTAGAAATATGGGAATGGAGTAGACCGCTTCATAATCACCTAAATGAACACTAGTGAACAATACATATATATGTGTGTGTAAAGCCACCCTTTTGCCTCAAAACACCACAACCATTAAGGATTGCACAATTGATTGTCGAACAAGCTTCCTCCAAGGACCGAGGTGATGTAGTGCTAGCTACTAGAATTATCCTTCCTTCCTTTCTCATATGAAACATCTTTCAGGGTCCATGAAACAAACTACTCTGATAAATGATAATATTCTCTTGTACATAGTAACAAAAAAGATGCACACGAAAATCTACATCAAAGGAATTACTCCCAATTGGTGTTGGCAATGCTAATATTGATTTGGAGGGTTCAACACTATTTTCTGATCACAGGGTTCTTCATAACAAACAGCATGAAAATTTCCTTGATTGAAAACATAAAATGCCACCTTTACAACAATATTAACTATGCTTCGATCTGTATTATCATCTCCTTATCAAAGTTCATCATTCTCATCATCCTCAATATAAATTGAAGCCTCTTTCACTTTCTCCTTAATGTATCCAAACTTTCTAAGAAACCATAAGATTATCCGAATGGCGTTACCAATAAACACCAGCCCCATCAAAGCCAGCCACATGAGTACAGAAACTTTCATCACTTGATACAGAGTCCCCTTAACACGGTCTGGTGTCATGTGTATCAATCCAAGAAAATATGTACTAGTTAGTGCAGTGATTGCAATCCACATAGTCACCATCTGAATCCACATCCATCTGCGTCGCTTTATAGGCAATCCACTAACAAGCAGCAATATTATGCTCAATGATGCAAGGAAAGCTATGGTGTTATAAACCATAAATTGTTCATAACCACCTCCGATGAAATAAGCCATCACTGCCTTGCCCACATTATGTGGCTTTTCCACAGGGTTGCCATCAGAATCGACTAAATAGTCATCTTGCCAAACACCACCAGGTGGGGATATTGATGCTTGAAAGGCCACTGTTGCAAGTAGTGACGCCACAACCATTAATGCACTTCTTTTCCTACCCAACCAATCGATGTTTTCATGCTTCTTAACTGGTTGTTTGGCACCATTTTCTTGCGAGGCTAGTGGCCTTGTTAAGGGGGAAACTTCAACTATATCAGGATCATAGGTACTTGATGGTGTCTCATTGATCCTTGAAGCACCAGCTTTTCTTAAGGACTCCTTAATTTCCATATCTCTTATATCTCTTGGCCCATGGAATATGGTGTCTAATGCAGTGAAGCCATTTGCATTTTGGGCATTTACTTCTATCTTTGTGCGGTTGAGCAAAAATTTTATGATCTGCAACAATTGAACCATTCAATTTTCAAATATAAACATGTAAATTGGTTTTTTTAATAAAATGTTCTTATTTTTCTACTTTCAATTGAGTAAAAGATAGCAACCTCTCTTGAAACCACATGACATACTAATTTGATACAACATCATTGTTAGTTAAAAACTAAAGAGTTTACATGATCTAGAAAATGTGGTTGCTGGAAGTCATAATATTATGACCATGAATTGGGACAGTACCATGATTAGAAAGATCAAGCAACTCCACATAGGCCGGAACGAAAGAGGCATTGAAATGAAATAGTGGGAGAAAAATGCTGCCACTAAGCATTATAGTAAAATTGCACTAAAGGCATCCGCATGGAAAGGAGTGATAAGAATGCAGCGAGGATATATGAATGATGACAGATTCCACTCAAGGCATTATTATGAAATGGAGTGAGATGAACCACAACCTAGTTAGTGTGATAGGTGATTGTGCTGCAACTGCTCAGTTCAGGTGGTGGTACAACATGGTTAATTTTTATATGGAGGTGATTGTGGTGTGTTATTGATTACTTTCTGGTTAGCATAAGAAGAGGATCTAACATACAGCTCCTAAGTCGAATCTATTTATGGTAGTTGGTACATCAGACTAATCTGAACTGTTTTGATTAGTCCGTCTGGTATTAGAGTTAATCTCCCTAATTTGTCATGAAAGAGGAAAACTAGCTGAATGTGAAACTCGAACAAATGAGTGTCAAGAAAAAAACCTAGAAACATTGAATGGTCGGTCTAAAGTATAAATAAAATGAATGAAGGCAGGCTGGAGCCAGAGAAAAGGACTCCAAGAGAACTCAACTTTTAAGCACATTCACATTACACAAGCTTAAAACATTGTACACTCGCTACAGGTGAAGGGGGCAACTTCTTGTTCTGAATTTGGTGACAAAGAAAGTTCTCAAAGGCATTCCTACACAGTTTGTTGCCACACAGACACACCATATGGTTAAATACTTAAATAATAGGCTAACTTGCCAACTCAGTACTTGTAAAAAATATTATGTCTGTAGCATTCGTCTTAAATTTGTGATGGCTAAACAATCTTTGAATCTCACACCTACTCCTAAAAATAATGTTCAATCTTAAACCCTATAGTATTGTATTTCTTTTTTTGATAGTTGATAGTACCATATGCCTACGAGACACGCACCATTACCAATAATTGAATCAATTTTGATGACAAAGTGAAAGTACACGACGATGTAAATAAAAAAGAGCAAACATACCTGTAATTGTTTGTTAGTAACAGCAAGATGTAAGACAGTGTTACCATGAGAATCCCTCCAATTCACAAACTCATCATCTCCCCCAACACATTCAACAAAAACTTTCAAAGCCTCCAACGGCCTATTAAACTTGACACACAGGTGGAGCGCACTGTCCCCAGTACTGGTGAAGACCCGAGTGGCCTCGGGTTTGACTCGGACAAATTCAGCCAGAACCCCAATTCGTCCCTTGATGGCAGCAAGATGCAAAGGAGTCCTGCCCTGACGATCCCAGACCAAACACATGTCCGGGTTGAGCAGGAGCAAGTCTTTCACAATATCGACGTACCCTTTAGCTGCAGCCAAGTGTAGAGGTGAGGAACCTTGTTGGTTCAAGTGGGATGTGAGGTCGGGGTTGTGATTGAGTAGTAGTTTGGCAAAAGCAGAGTGACCCAGAAGAGAAGCGAGGTGTAAGGGTGTGTCTGAGTGAGAGTGAGAGAGAGAGTTGAGGATTTGAGGGTGTTGTTGGAGTATTTGAAGGAGAGATGGAGCTGAGCCATTGATGGCAGCTTCTTGAAGGCTATTGTGGATTGCTTTGACCCTTTGTTTCTTCTCCACTTCTATCTCATCGTTCAACAGATTCACTAGCTTCATTCTCTTCTTTTCTCCTTTTTTGGTAAAGCAAGGGGAAATGAAATGAAAGGACAGGAACAAATTATTATAAGTACATTTGTTTTGTTTGTTGGTACGTAATTCTTTCTTTCTTTCTTTCTTTCTTTCTTTCTGTAACTGTAGGTGAAGTCCTCGGCCTCCGTTTTAGACTCTCAGTTTAGTTGAGTTTTTGGTCAAAGTCCGGCCTAACAAGTACGTGTTTATCACTTTATTCATGTATTTAATAAGATGCATTGATTGTTTAGTTCACGCTATAGTCTATAATTCATGGCCATGGGGCCTTCTTCTTCAGCGAGTCTGAAACCAAATACCAGATGATGGGCTTTACGTTGACAATTTCCATTTTTTTAGCCTTTTGTTTCGTTTAGGTCCTAAAAAAAAAAAAAATAAAGGACTATAGTCTCATAATATATATACTCCAAGGCCCAACCAATGGAGCACTCCATGCCCCACTGTGCCACTTCCAAACCCAGCCTCTTGCCATGATATTAAACTTCTGCTTTAGATTCCCATATATTAATTATGCCACCGAAATATCAAACTAGTAATTGATTTATTTATATATAATTGTCTATATAACTCATACAGATAATTATATTAACCGCAGAGCATATATAAAATCATAATATAATAAGTATAAAAGAAATAAAATGCAACAATTTGGTAGCAAAGTGGAAAACTGATGAAAAACTTCAGCCAAAAAAAAAAAAACCACTTCGATTTTAACTCCTTTTATGAACAACACGTCTGCTTAATGAACCAAAACCTCTAGCGCACCCTCAAAGTATTTTTTGTTTTTTAAAAACAAACACACACAAGAGAGAGGAAAAAGAGATTCTAACACAAAGGCACATCACAACTCCATTCAAAAGTTATAATAACTTTTAAAAAATTTCTACAATGAACCTCAAGGTACCTCATTGAAGTATTTTCTCCTATGAACCTCACTGTAAAAATAAATTATGCGGTTTCAAACTCTCAAGCATTGGTTTTTCAATGGTTTTAAAAATAAATCATCAATGGTTTTTCAATAAAGCAAGGAATAAAGCATGGATTTTTTTTTTTTCTCTCAACAACTTCAAGTATTCATCCTTTCAATTTGTAAAAAAGAATCAAGTCTAAGGTGCTATATATAAGGCCTATTTGGTTTGCGTTAGGTGTGTATTCATTTTCTATACTCAAATCTTATACTCATTTTTTGTTTCCAACTTTTTTTTTTTTTTTCCCTGACAAACCTAACAGATACATACACAAAGGAAGCTTTTTGCAGTTATCCCTCCCGCTAGAAACCACTTCCCTCCTACAAACTAGCCCAAGTCAAAGCAAATATGCCCAAAAACAAACACCACACAACCAGGGATCCACCATCAAATAGAAATAGAAAGAGTGTAGAAGAGCATAGTCCCAACAACAAATTTGAATCCAATTCAAACAAAGTCATGGACCAATACTAAAAGCCAAACATATTAGTTTTATTAAAAAAAGGAAGAGGCTATTTTAACATTGAAATTTTATTTTTATTTTTTGAAAAGTAGTAATTTATTTTAGAGTGAGACTTTGAGGGGCCGTTTGGTCACCCATTTCAAAACATAGTGTTCAGTGTTTAAACACTGAACACTAGTGTCCAAAAAAAAAAAAAAAAAACGTGTTTGGTGGACCATTTCTGTTCAGGGTTGTTTGAAAAATATTGTTCAAAAACCCATGTTTAAACAGATTTTTTGAAATCACCTCGGAGCTGATTTTAAACAACAAACACTAGTTTCAGTGGCACTTCGGTAATTATATTGAACACTCTTATGGGCCCACCTGATCAACTTTTTTTCAAGTATTGTCTCTTCTCTTTACTCTCGTCTCTTCACGCCGGATCCTCTCGCACCTAGTACGAAGATCACATAGTCAAAGCAACCCAGCGGCATAACTCTCACCCACCTTCATAACTCCCCTCACCGACCCAACGCCATTAAACCCATCGCCATTAAATCCTCACCGACCCATCATAAACGCGTCTTCTACACACTCAGCTTACATCGCATCACCAACCTCAGTCAATCACATTAACCCCTTGCTCAGAATCATAATTCCATGCCCAACTGCCCTTAATCCTCATAGAGATCCCACCCTCACCTACGAAGCTTTGGTGCTAACGAAAAGCCAAACTCACATAGTGCAAAGGGCTTGGTGAGGTAAAGATTTGTAATTTTCTTAATTACTTGTTGCAGCTTTCTTTCACATCCCAATCTAACTCAGATCAGTTGACATTAATCCAGCTTAGGGCTTATTTAAGCCCACATCTTCATTCAGATGGAAGCCTCATTCTCATCCTAGATCTTGGAGTGATGGGTCGACGACTCGGCGGCGACAGAAGCTCGATTAGTTGCTGGGTCTTGGAGTGCTGACAGTGGAGATGAGATCCGAGGAACGTGAAGCCCAGCCATGGATCTTCTTTGGCGTCGATGGAGATGAGGACTGTGCGTGGGTTTGGTTTTCTGCTCTCAGGGAAAAGAAGGGATAAAGAAGGAAAGAGAGGAGCAACGGGAATATATGGATGTTCTCTCTCCTGATTAAAAAAATGTTATTTCGTACTTTGATCAGCTTTTTTTACCATCCAAAACACACATACCAAACACATATTTATATTTTTTGAACACTGAAAAATGTTATTTAAATCATGATACCAAACACATTTTTTTGTTTTATTCACACTAAAAACACGTTTTTCAACTACACTTTTTAAACCACAGTTTTCACATCTTTTTAAACAACAAATTTTGAAAACTATGACCAAACGGGCTCTGAGAGTGAGAGAGAAAGCAAAATCAACACAAAATGCAACAATAGAGCCACCCCTCATCCATAGTAACAACTTAAAAATAAGGGGAAATTACACTTTACCACCCAAACTATGCACTAAATTACACATTGCACCCTAAACTATCCGATTGCACACTTTGCACCATAAACTATCACACTTATCACGCTTTGCACCTCAGTGTTATTTTTGCTGTTATATTTAACAGAATCTTGCTACATGTGACAAGCACATGCTTCTTACTTAGGTGAAACAAAGTTAAAAGACTGAAACACCCTTCCTCAAACTCAATTAAAACAAAACCCAATTTTTTTCTTATTTGTTTGGTTTCCCACCGGTTCATCTGCACTCTCCCTCTCTCTAAAATAACACAAAATTTGAGAGCAAAGAGTCACAAAGTCCCTTATTACGGAGCAGGCAGATTTGTTTGCAATTGCATACCCACTCTCCTCCCTAAAGAAATTTAATAGATAATTCTTTGCATAATTACGAAGCACCCAGATTTGTTTCCATGCCCCTCCCCTTGAGAAATGTAACCAGATTTTTTTGCATGCCCTCCCCCAGAGAAATGTTACGGATTTCATATAAATATATATATATATATATTAATATATATATATACATATATATTGTCCCTTTTTCACCTTATCAACAGTTTGGTTTGTTTTGATACAAAACAACTCGCAGCAAGATCAGTGTTTTGTACGGGATCTAATGTATTTGAGTAATCAGTGGCCCCAATTTCAAGATTTTTTTTCTTCTTTTCGGGGTGGTTATTAAGGATCTGATGAATTCATCAGAAATAATCATCAAAATCATTCTAAGGAGAGAACGATAAAAAGAAAGAAAAAAAAAATCAGTCAAGAATTATATCCGTGCATTTTGAACTCTGTGTTTCTCAAAATCACATTTGTGCATTTAAATTTTGCTAACCTATAATAGAAGATTTGAACTTTGTCAATGGCCAAGGAAGATAAGAGAGAAACTCTGAGATTTTTGTGTGTTTTTTTTTAAGAGACAATGCAAATGAAGTTGCGTGGAATCTGGGGAAGAGGATGGCCCCACGTGAGATAGAGGGAGACGTGGAAAACTTTGGATTTTTTTTTAATTGGTTTTGGGAAAGGTGTTTCAGTCTTTTAACTTTATTCCACCTAAGCAAGAAGTATGTGCTTGTCACATGCAGCAAAATTCTGTTAAATATAACAGCAAAAATAACACCGGGGTGCAAAGCGTGATTAGTGTGATAGTTTAGGGTGCAAAGTGTGCAGTCGGATAGTTTAGGATGTAAAGTGTAATCTAGTGCATAGTTTAGGGTGGTAAAGTGTAATTTTCCCTAAAAATAAATATTAGTGTATATTTTAAATCATATATAATCATATGTCTTGAATATTCTACCCAAAAAAAAAAAAAAAGAATACGTGTGTGTTTGAATATCGTTTATTTTGCTGAAAACAATAAAAAAATAATTTTTAAGTTACTGTTCATAGCTGAAAATACTATAATTTTGTCTTAATGCACTGTTCATATCTCGTAAACAGTATAAGAGCATCTCCAACAGGAGAGCTAAACACAAAATGCTTTCTACTTTAGAGAGCAAACCCACAAAATAAGCTACTGTTCATTCTCCAATAGACTCTCTATATCCTGTTTTTTTTTTTGTTCATGAACAGTAGCTCATCAAGTCTGATGGGCTACTGTTCATTCTTCAAATATTGTTTTTTCTATTATAATAATGAGTAATTCTTAGGTACTCCCGGAGCACGGAGAATGATGCTCCCTCCTCTCACATTCATGGTGGGGTCCGCTCATTAAATTCATGGTGGGGTCCACCATGAACGTAAGAGGAGGGAGCACCATTTCACTATACTCCGGGACTACCTAAGAATTTTCCTATAATAATAAGGTATTGAATAAAAAAATATTGAAAAATGTGTAGTTTTTAAAAAAAGAATAAATAATGAATGAATAAATAATATTTAAATGAGATAAAGAATCTGTTGGAAAGTGTATTTGAAAAAGTGTGTAGTTAAAAAGTAAAAGTCATTGATCATTTTTCAAACAGTACAAAAATTTGTCTAATCTGCTGGGAGATGCTCTAAGGGCGCTGAAAAAAAAAAAAAAAAAAAAAAAACGCATACGCGCAGACTTGATCCAAACGGACACGTACATGTGACTGTGAGTGTTCATCAAAGAGAAAACTTTGTGCCGAAAAACAGAGGGAGCAAAGTACAAGTACAACAACGCAGTCCACAGGAATAAAAAGAGGATCAGAACAATGAAAAAAGTGATCAACATGATGAGTGACGCGTGTTAATCACCTCGATCCGCAAAACCCTCGCTAAAATCCATAATCTTCCTGTCCCATCTTTCTCTTTCTGTCACTAACAAGTTTTTAAAGCTCTCTCTACTCTCTACTCTCTACTCCAGTCTCTCTATTTAATATTATTATTCATCTGCTTCACTTGTCTTTCTGCCCTCTGTCTTTTTGATAGATAATTCAGATACCCTGCTCTCTCTCTCATTTATCTTGGATCTGAAGGGTTTCCTTTCATCAAAGAGTGTGATTTTCTCAGTGTTGAAGCGGAAGAAAACATGATCAGAGCCCATCAATCTCTATTAAGAACAACTACCACTTCTGATTCGACTTCTTCTAGCTTCAAATGTTCGACCCACTTTTGGTAATCCACGCTCGTTCTCAAATCTCCTTGCGCAAAAAGAAAAAAAAAAAAAAACCCAAATACCCCCATAACCTTATCATAAGTAGCTTCTCGATCACTACACCCACCATAAATAGTAAGTCCATCTCAATCTTATCTTTTAATCTTTTTTTTTTTTTTTTTTTAATACCAATCTATATACTATTTCCCTCCCCACTCCAAAAACCAAACTTTACTGCTTTATTTTCAATTTTTCTTCTTGTTGATGTTCTCTGAAGTAGTGTAATTTGATCGCCAGTAGCTTAGACTAAGATTCAATCCATCAAGCTTTTGTCAGACCCAGTTGAAAATTATTCGTCTTGACCAAAAAGGAAGAAACTTTGTGTTTGTGTGTGTGTGAGAGAGAGATTTTGGAGTATATATATTTCATAAAAAAAAAAAAACAAAAAAACAAAAAAACAAAGTGGTGAAGATGAGCTTGAGTGCAACCGAGGATGATTCGGCTTCAGAAATTCATATTCCAGCTGATATTGATTGGCATATGCTTGACAAATCAAAGTTTTTCTTTCTGGGTGCCGCTTTGTTTTCTGGTGTATCGGCTGCTCTTTATCCAATAGTCGTTTTGAAAACCCGGCAACAGGTTTCTCCCACTCCCATTTCTTGCTTTAAGATGTCCTTTGCCATTATGCGCCACGAGGGCTTAAGAGGCTTCTACAGAGGATTTGGTACCTCCTTGATGGGTACCATCCCAGCTCGAGCGCTTTACATGACTGCACTTGAGGTCACTAAGAGTAATGTTGGGACTGCTACTGTTCGATTAGGCTTCTCCGATACCACGGCCACGGCTATTGCTAATGCTGCTGCTGGATTGAGCTCTGCCATGGCTGCTCAATTGGTTTGGACCCCAATTGATGTTGTGAGCCAAAGACTAATGGTGCAGGGTTGTGACTCTAGCAGCAAGAACATAATCCCCAATGTCTCAAACAAATATAACAATGGTATTGATGCGTGTCGGAAGATTGTGCGTGCAGATGGGCTAAAAGGATTGTATAGGGGATTTGGGATTTCCATACTGACTTATGCACCTTCCAATGCGGTTTGGTGGGCTTCTTACTCTGTGGCACATAGGCTAATTTGGGGTGGTTTTGGTTGCCACATGGGTAAAAAGGAGGATGCTTTGGTCAATGGGAATGAGTGTAATTTTAGGCCGGATTCAAGAGCAACGGTGGCAGTGCAAGGGTTGTGTGCTGCTATGGCTAGTGGGGCTTCGGCTATAATTACTATGCCGCTTGATACAATTAAGACAAGATTGCAGGTTTTGGATGGAGAGGAAAATGGGCGGAGAAGGCCACTTACAGTTGTGCAAACAGTTAGGAACTTGGTCAAGGAAGGTGGGTTTAGAGCTTGTTATAGGGGTTTGGCTCCAAGGTGGGCTTCAATGTCTTTGTCTGCAACAACTATGATCACTACCTATGAGTTTTTGAAACGGATGTCTACCAAGAGGCAAGAAGAGAACAGAGATTTACTTCGTGACTAGATACAGCTGTTAGATTGAATTTTACAAATGGGTTTTTTTTTTCCTTTGGCTATAGTTAAGCTAAGATTGGTTGCTTCCCAATATGCTGATTATATGTAAATTCCTCTCTTTCCTCATTTTTGCCACTTTGTTTTAGGGCTTTCTTCATTAGGGTGGAGATTGGAAATTATTCCTGGTCACTGTAAGCTTTTCTAATTCCCCAAATTCCTCCTATGAATAGTGTAGATGGAATCGTTTCCTCTTTATCTCTCCAATCCAAGAACCAACTTTGTTAAAAAAGATGATTGCTTTTTTTTTTTATATAGGTAAACTGGAACTTCATTAACAGAAACAGAATAACAATCTAGCCTACAAGCTTCCAGGATAGAAAGGGGCAGATTACAATTATTACAACAGTAACCAGCTTTAAGAGCAGCAGAATGAGCTGCTGCATTCAGAGCTCTACTCCCCCAACACAATATTTACAACTAACAAAAGACAAACTTCATTCAGATATATTACTAATAACAGTAGACTGGATCTTTTGTACATAAATAGGCTGTGGCTCAGCCCATGTTATTTCATATTTTGCTTTCTTTGAGGTTGTCTTAATTTAAAATTTCAGTTTGGATCATAAACAAAAAAAAGATTTTATTTTTCTCAATTCAGCTGACAGGAGAAAAAAGTGAAATTCTTTCTAAAGCTCAACTGCTCAGGCACCAATTTCAGATATTTTGCTTTGCAAAAAAATTTCCTTTGAACTACAAAAAAGGGGGCATATTCTTGTCATGTAGCATTAAGGAATCCATGGATGTATGACACTTTTGGTCTCTCTCTCTAGTAATACTTATGATATATAGATATTCTAGTGCGTGAGGCGCACCCTGTTGCAGCCTGTATGTGCAAGCATGTATAAAGTGAACTTACAAATTTGTGCATTACAAACTTTTTATTTTTTTATTTGCTGAGAGATGTAGATTAATTAGATTGATTTGGCTTTGACATCAAATAAAAGCTGCTAAACTAGAGCCATAGAGTGTGTGCCTTTTCCTATCAAAATCTTATACCAAGTTTGCATATTGACTTGAGGTATTAGTCACATTTAACTCCTCAAGACCAGTAAAATTCATAGCCCTCAGAGAAGTGATTCTAGCATCCTTGTTGACTCTCGGATGTGGATGAGAGAGAGAGAGAGAGAGAGAGAGAGAAAAAACAAGTTATATAGGCGGACAAAAGTATATAAAATAGGTAGAGAGCAATGATTTACGTCTTATTACGTGATAGACAGACCAGGCAGGGAAATGATTTACGTCTTATTACGTGATAGACAGACAAGGCAGGGATAAACTTTTGTATTTTATTGTAGCATAAAAAGAATACAAACCCGCTAGCAGCTGATATGCAAAAGCAAAACCCATTTGCCAATACAAAGTAACAATACAGCACATTGTCTGAGCCATAAACTAGTCGCTAACCTGTACAGTACAGAAAAAAATTTTAAAAATAAAATATTTATGAAACATTCTAAATAGTTTTTTTTTAATAAAAAAAATTCAAAAGAGAGAACTCTAACACTTACACTTACTTATTACACAATCTAGAAATTGTCGTATAAGATATATGTCCTACCTATTTCACAGAAAACATGAGTTTGTTTTAACACATTCGAAATCTCCTTCAATCATGGTTCTTACAACTTAATTGATGCTAGCAACAGTTGGCAAACTCCGCAATCAAATTCCCGATCCACAATTCGTGACAGGAGTGTAACACTTAATAGAGCATGGCAACCATCCACAATGGGTTTCCTTGGCAATGAATTAATTATGGACTATAACAGGAGAACCATGACTATCTCTAAATATAATGCCCAAACCTACATAATAGATGACTTTGAAAAAAGGCCAGTGCCATGTCTAGTTTTGAGATGAGGAGAAACAGGAGCTGCAATTGTTGGGCTCACTTAATATTTTAGCTTATGTTTTTTAGCACAGTAAAGTTTAAAGATATTTTGGACTGATAAACAATTAAAATTATTTTGGTAATATGTGAGATAAGAATAAGTTGTCTTCGGGAAAAAAAAAGTATTAGTATTGTATTTATCCTTATTTGTGAGTATTAAATATTTATCCTTATCAATTCCTTTTGAATAGTTCAACAATCTTCTCTTGCTCAAGGCCACATTTCGTCTTTCTTTGACTGGCTCTTCATTCACCTCCTTAAAGAGAAGTTCTAATTTCATACAACATAGGAAATTTCAAGTAGAAAAATAGCAAGCATATCTTTGGAAGTCCATATTCAATATCTAAAAAGGCTAGTGTTCATTGATTTTTAAAATAGAATTACAAAACCTTATACGAAAAACATATTAGTCCAACAATAAATGACAATGCACACTTCAATGCAATGTGCATTCCTTGTATGGTCAAAATAAAATAAACAAACAGCTACTCAAAAACAAAGCTGGATTGCAATAGCATATTTGCTACACTTTTGTTTTTTTTTTTGCACAAAGCCATAATTGAGACATGTTTTTTTGTTTGGATAAAATTGCCCACCTATAATTTAAATACATACAATATCATAAACCCTCTGTTTGTTCTTTGTATAGTACTTTAATTATTAAAAGAAATACATAATTTTTCATTGGGATAAGTTAAAAATTAAATCTATAGAATTCGGGACCTTATTTCTTACAATTGGTGAATATATGCAATACCTACAATGTAACAACTGTTCCAATAACAAAGTGTGAAATAATTTTGAAAAAAAAAAAAAAAAAACATACACACACAAGCTCCAACTGACAACTAACTTGTCAAACCCTAAAAACAATTATGACCCATTCCTAAAAACATTCATGCATTTATCGTCAACAACGAAACAACTCTAACTCTCAATAATCATGACCAACCACAGCCTACCAAATTTGGAAAAAAGAAACCATTTTCCCATATACTTTTTTCATGAGAAACAAAGAAAAGAAAAGTTGTGATCTCTCTCCATAATTTGCTCTCCAATTTGTTATACCAATAACAAATATTCAAGTAAAGATAATGTCTTGAGGGATCAAATAGGATCCGTGACACCAAGTGGGTAGAGATTGTTTATGACATTGTCATTTACAGACATAGTTTTGAAATCCGAACCGTTCAAAGAACCGTAAAAGGGAGAGGTTTAAGGTTTTTAAAGTCGAACTGAAGTCGAACCATGATGACATCATAATTAATTTAATAATTATTTTAAAAAATAAATACATTAAATTAGTAAAAATATAAAAATTGACTAAAATAATTCAAATAAATATAAATATCTATATTTCAATTTTTTTTTTATATCATAACTTTCATAAGACAAATAAGTAATATTAAATCAAAAGCAAACATAAATAAACATTGAGTATTTCAATCAATGGATATATATTTATATATATATATACACAAAAACTAAAGAGGGGCGGACATTGGTTTGTCCGCCCATTAAAAAACCAATTAAGTAAAAACACAAGCCCAAGGCAATTTACGAAAGAAATAAGCGGTTGACGGCTTGCAAGCGTTTGACACACTATAAAGTGGCTGACAGCTAAGCTTGCCTAAGCATTTAGTGGGTCAAGCACATCCAATCCATCTTCTGCAACAGCCAAAACCTTCACCGTGACAGTCAAGCAAAGAAAACCTGTAGAAATGGAGAAAATGCAGCGAGAGCGAGAGAGATAGAGACAATCTCATGGTTTGATAGCATCTCATGGCAGTTGAAGCTTCAACAATGGCTGTAAGTACCCAAAATAATATATATATATATATATTTATATATTTATATGATCTGAACTTGTGAGAACCGAATTACAAATTGTTCAAGCACTTCTTTAACGTTGACAACGTTTTGGTTTGGAGGTTGAAGGGCTTTGATTCTAAAAGCTTTTGGTTTTATTTTTTGTTTTTGTTTTTTTTATTTTTTGTTTTTTTTTTTGTTTTGGTCTATTTGTTTGCTGAGAACCCCACAACAAATATCCTGGCTTTAAATATGATAATTTCGTGGGGGCTTATTAGTGGGAAGGATTGGATTCCGCATTGGTATAGGTTAGGTTGATAGGCTCTTTATCTATGGAGGCAAAGAGATTGCAGAGAGATATATATATATATATATATATTAATATAGAAAAATAAAGCAGTGGGGGTTCTATTTCCAATAGGCAACAATTGAACGTTTTGAAAAACCTCTTGATTGGGAATAGGAAGAATCACCATTAATCAAGAGACAGATTTGAAGAAGGTCTGAATTAATGCTCAATTAGTTGAAAGAATAGCAAAATGTTAATTACAAAAGGAAGAGATAATGCATACCTAGGAGATGAACAGGTATGAAGAAATGATTTTTTTAGCAAAGTGGCAATTGAACAGATATGAAGAAGTGATTCAGAGGAGATGAAAAGGCCAAGGAGGGTAGAGAGAGAGCTTGGCATTAGAAAGGCGAAATTCTAAAGTTTTGAAAGTGTGAAAGAGAAAAAGAGCAAAAGGAAAAGGAGGGGAGACAGAGGGGTTAGCATTAAAGACAACATTAACAACACTAACGTATGATTGGCTTTATGGTGTAGATAGGGTTGGAAATCATTTCTTTTTAATAGTATTTTAAAATTATGAGAAATATTTAGAAAAAGTATTTTTAAATTATGGGAAAAATTTAGAAAAAGAAGGGTAGTGATATGACTGCTGATGTGGCTCTACGAGAGCGTAGCAACATTAAATGTTATGCTTCAACTTTTAATAATAAATAAATTTCTATGGACCGTTTTGCTAACAGAAACAGTGTGCTATTCTAAAGCCAGATGCTCCTAACTTTATGCGGAAAACGTGAGAGAGGACCATTTGTCATTTGTGGGGCCGGGCTACAACTTGGAATGGAGCCGAGGTTCCCAATACAACCGCACAAAGGATCTGAATAAACTTATACCTTTGCCATATCCATGGAATTGAGTTTTTTCTTTTCTCCCCCTTCTGCTAGGTTTTAAGAAACAGAATAATATCCTACATTACATTTACAAGTCACAACATAAGCTAAATGAAAGTAAATAACTTAATTATCCAATAAACATAAGTAAATTCAAGCAAATACATAACAAAGTCTTTCCATGGTGGCACGGGGAAAATTAAATCCCAACCGAGTAAAAATACCCTAATTTATAATCAATTAAACAGCACATTCGCAGCCTACACATCATATTCAAGATAGCTTTCCTAAAACAGAAGACTAAGAATTAACCTGACCTACTAAATTAACAGTAAACAACTAGTGAAGATACACCCAGCATCAAGGTCGGGCTCTCTTATTGCTGCAAGATGGGCATTTATACTGCTTAATATGCTCAGCCCTTGCTGGGGTGATCTTAACACACTTCCCATGGAACCACTTCTCACAGATATCACAGCAAATCCAGAACTCATCAGCTGCATAATTCTCTCCACAAGCCCCGCACAATGTCTCTCCATGCTCCTCATCATCTTCCTCTTCCAAACCTTCCTCGTCCTCATCCTTTGACTGAATTGTCTTTGAATACTTGGCCTGAGATTCAGAACCTCGCTGCATATGCCAAACCAACAAAAGAATTATAAATTAGAACAGCAAGGCTGCTAGGTAATTGTTCTGCAAAATCTGTATGCATATGGAAATTAATTATTATTTTCCTTGTAATAATGTGTGTGAAATTTTCCAGATAAATAGGAACACACCAAACAGTATTCGCCCATCCAATTATTTGGCTTACATAATGACAATGAAAAAAGGGGCATGTCGAAGTTGTGTCATACCTTAGAGTTCGATTTAGATTTGTTGCTGCTGTGATTTGAAACTGACGACTTCTCCTTCACTTGTTTCTTGACTGTCCCTGTCACAACCTCAAATATTGTTGGTAGATCATTTATCATATTAAAAAGGCGTTTCCTGCACCAAAATAACAACAATCTATTATATAATGAAATAACAAAACCTCAAAGGCAGCAACCACTAAAATGGTGAAACCACAAAAGGTCACAAGAAAATGCAGTTGGGGCCATAGTTAGCGAACTTCAGAGCAAACCAATGTTAGCAAGACTAAGCTCCCCATCCTGGAGCATAGAGAAATTTATAAGACCAGTCCCCCTTTTCTGGCCTTCAACCTTGATGAAATACAGTATTGCCGTCAACATGATACAACTGCTGCAAGCATGACTAGAGATTCATTAAATCGAATCTAGACATTGACTCTCTTTATAGTTTATGTTAAAGAAAGGAGGAGGAAAAAAAAACTGCATTAAATTTTCAGCAAAAATAAAGTTCTTTCTCATAAGATATATGCAGGTAAATAACTTCACTAAATTCAAGCGAATAAGGAAATTCAGTCAGGCAATGTAGAAAGCAAAGGACAAGAATAAAACTTTATGTTATTTTATTTTTTAATTAAAAGGTAATCCTACTTGAACATAAAGGATAATCAAAAGGTGGGTCCCAATGAGCTGAATATAAATTAGAGCAGATATTGCTACATTGTATTTACAATTTATTTTCCAATCAGCATCTACCTTCCCTAAATTAGTTTTAGGAAAAACATTTAACATTATAGATCTTGTTAACACTTATTGCAACATTTTCAGAACAAAAATTCAGGCAGAAAAATAAATCAAACATGTTTAATAAAAAATGGAAAAGAAAGGGACTAATTGTATGAGGTCTTAACCGGCTTTACTCTTTCCAAACAGAACTAGATCAATCAGTTGCAACCAGCTGTGACTAATCTTTCAAGGTAACTAGCCTCATCACACACACTTCATGTGTGCGATAAGGCTTTTTTTGTAGCCAAAAAAAAAAAAACCTGTGTTTTTATTTTTTATATATATATATTTTTTGAGAATCTAATTTATTAGTGGATAAAGAAATATGAAAATCAAAAGGAGAGTGACCCTATTTTTTAGGCAATGTTTTAGTGAGAGTTATAATTGTATTTTGACCGGATTGTCCTTTAATTTTGTCTCTATTTAAACATAAGGATATAAGGGTTTTTTTGAACCAAAAAAATGAGGATCCCAAACAAGAGAAGCCCCTTAAATAGTAATATAGATAACCTAGAAGCAGCAAATTTTTTTTTTTTTTATTGGGACTAAAGAAGCAGCAAAATCAAGTGTTTTGAGGGCTACAGTAAGTAGTTTTCTTGTCCAATTATAGCATTTGAGATTCACAAAGTACAGATATTTGTCAGATTATAATGCTTACATACTACGTTACTAAAACAGCATAATCCCTAGTTAACCATTCTATGTGATACAAAACAAGAGATTAAATCATAAAATCAACTATTAAAGGACCCATTAATGAACGTTCAAATAAATATATATATATATATATTACAAAAATAATGAAACTACAAGTGCGTTTGGATACTGTTTATTTTGCTGAAATTGAAAACTTATTGCTGAAAGTACTGTAGATAAAGATAAAAGTTAGTTGAAATAGTACAATGGGGTCCATGAATAGTACCAAAAAGTGCAGTGGACCTCGTGAATAGTAGCAAAAATAAGCTGAATAGTAAAATAATTTTAATTTTTCATCTCAATCCAAACGCACACTACGACTCAATAGTATGAAGTAAAAAATTGAATAATAATAAAGACCGACTTTTTTTTTTAATTTTTGGTAGCTTACTTGGGGAGTGGGATAAAAGGTGAGAACAAGGTTTCAAGTTCCTTGGGGGACTGACTAGATTTTACTTCCAAATTAAACATCCTAATAACTTGTTAACAAATAAAAGTTGTCTTTTAAAGTAAAAAAAAGCATCTGAAAGAGGATGAAGAGAAACACATACCTATCGGCTTTATCAAATCCAAACCTAGCACCAAAATAAAAGGCCACAGAAAGTAACCAAGCATCACTGTGGACAGCAACCAAGGATAACCAGTCCTTCTCTTGCATCCCATCTCTGGCAAAGTTAATACCTAGTGCAGGCTCTGGAAGCTCTGGAGGCACCTCTTCAGCAGGTAAATTGACTTCCCACTGCTCACCGGGATATCCATAAAGGCAAAGATTTTCTTTCTCTGTAAAGAAACAAGCTTTTTTCATATATTCACTTATTATTATGTTACCAGCCAGAGAATGAAATGATTGCTAAAATATATATAGGTAATCAGGGCCTACAGTATGCAGCATTGTTTTGTAAGAGTCTTATTAGTTAAAAGTAACATATGACTATCATTCATTATTATAGGAGTTCCAAAGATTCATCCTCAATACCCAAAGAGATTCAAGTAAGTAAACATATTTTATTTTATCCAACTTCCATTAAACTTCAAAGCTATGGTTGGATAAAAATCCAGAGTGGCTATATTTATTTGTATAAACATAGTTGTTGAAGTTGAAAATATAATTAAAGAGAGAGTTTGATTAACTTTAAAGTTGGAGTGCCATATAATTCCACAATCCTCCAAATTAATTTTAAATAGCATAATGGTAATTTAAATTTAGAGGGTTGAACAAATAAAGCATCTCTTAGTCTTAGTCTTAGTAATACTAATATAGTATGTACATGATTGATAGATAATTGTGTGAAAAACATAAAATTGAATAGTAGAAAATGAAGGAAGGGTATTGTTGTTGGTTGGTTGGTATAAAAAAGAAGAAAATTATGTAGCCTTGGTACTTTAAAGGTTCAAATCCATTGTAACTATTGAATTATAAAAAATAAAAAATAAAAGATTTGGTTGAATGAGGAGGGTGTAGATCTATAATTAAATTATGAGTGCTACTATAAATTTACAAAATTTCAGAGAGAGAGAGAGAGAGAGAGAAGAACCCTAACTAACCAGGATCACACTGCTGATAAAAGTCATCAACATCTGCACCAACAAACAAAGCAGAAACGAATTCAATATGAGAAATAAGAAAAAGAGAAAACATTTGAGAGAGAGAGAGAGAGAGAGAGAGAGAGAGAGAGAGAGAGACCAGTGGTAAGGGCTTTAATCATGCCAGCTCTGCGGCCCTTGAAATCCCTAAACACTTCCTCTACCGTACGTGGGTTGTAAGCTGCACCGCCGTCCATCGAATTTCCAAACACTTTCCTTCTTTCTTTTCTTTCAGAAAGAGAAGCAGAGAAGAGGGAAAGAAAGAAAGAAAAGATCGAAAATTTAGAAGAGAAGAGAAAGAGAGAGAGTACCAAAAAGGAGGGAAAGGTGTGAAAATATTTGACCTCTCTCTCTCTCTCTCTCTTTTACGGATTTGAAATTATCTACTTAACCAGATTTCATAATTCTTGGGGTGGATCCGGATATTTTTGCATATTTTATTTTTGGAGTTAGAAAATTGAAATTGGGCTTCTTTTTTTTTAAGTAATAAAGGGCTCGATCAGATTATCAAATCAAATAGTTGAGCTTCAGATTTCGCCACGCCAGAGGCAGGACCCACCACAGATAATAGTAACATAGTGGGTTTGTGGGACCCTGACCTGATGATGATTTTGAATCGATGATACGTAGATGTAAGGGTCGAATTGAACCCATAGATTGGACAAAATTTTTATTATTATTATTATTAAATTGAGTAAAAAAAATATAAATATAAATATATTTAAAAAATTTAAAAATTAATATCAATGTAACTCTTTAAAGGCAAACAACACTAATGACTAAACAATAATAATAATTTACTAGGGTTTATGTAAACTAATTGGTTTTTATATAAGATAGTAAGAGCTGGTTATTTTTAAAAATTTATTAATTATATAATATATTGTAAATATATATATTAAATATATGGGTGGGTCGAGTCGAGTTTGGAATTTTATAACCCAAATCCAATCCGACCCGCTATCAAAAAAAATTTTGTAACCCAACCTAATCCGATGGGTTGAGTTGGATCGGATCGGTTTTGGCGGGTTGGCGGGTTAGCTGCACACCCTTAGTAGATGTACTAGTTTATTATTATGTTCTCACTCACAACTCAAGTCAAGTGAGGTGTCGACTGTAAAGTCGAGACCACAGCTCCCGCGCAGATCGACGTTGTGATCAATCTGTGTGGATGTGGCCCTTCTATTAGAGCTTCATAGTTTAGGCCCTTCTCTTCTCTTCTCTTCTCTTCTCCAGAACCAAGATAGGAATACCGATCGCCCACACAGTAACAGACTGGATATTCATATTCCTCCCATTAAATGCTTTTATACTTACTATTCTTCCTTCTTCTTTGTAACTGGGAAAAATAAAAAAACAAATACTAGTACTAATTCAATTTGATAGTCTCAATACTCTAATATAAGAGTAAGACTCATCAGTGTTCAAGGAATAATAAAAAAAAATTCATAATGAGTCATGATGTGCAAGTACAAATAACATAAAACAAGGAGAGCTACCTGGAATTCAATACCATACCATAAACTGAGATCAAGATAAAACATCCCATATATATGCCCAGAGTTTAGAATTATCCTAATGATTGCACATTGCAGTTGAATTAATCAAACACACTTCATGGGATTTGAGCGTCAGAAGGAGAGATTCAAATTTTAATTTAAGGTTTATTTCTTCTCATCACCCACTCTCCTCTCCTTTCTACCGTCAACAACAACAATGAAGCTAGCCTAGTATTTTCACCCCCAAGAATTAAATCCATCCATCATATGAGTTTAAAATTTAAATTGACGTCTTTTTTACCAAATGAAGTCCAACTTGTTCAGATTCCTTAGCCTAACTACTTTACTTGGTCTTCATTTTTGCCAACTAAACTAAAGTGTTTTATTATTATAAGCCCCCACAAAAAAATTATCTATTCCTCGGGTACAACTACAAATTACAATCCTATATGTAAAAGGTTCTAAGTTCTATACAAAGAAAGGAAAAATAATCGTATATTTCAATAAACAAATTCACAATTTGGTTCTTACAAGTAGTAGTCTCAAGAGTGGATCATTGATTATTGCCCATGGAACACTACACATACATGTATCTGTTGGCATGCAGGATACAACTTGCAGAGCTGATTCCTTCATAGGCCTAATGGGAACATATTGTTGTTGCCATTGAGGTCATTCCTCTTGGACATGGAGCAGTCATCCAAAGATGAGAACAGAAGAATCAAAATCTTGGTTGCAGCAAAATGTCAAATTTTGATGGTGCTCATGATGTCAGAGCATGTGGTGATAGTTTTAAATTGCCAATTACCAACTGATGAGTATCAAAGCTTAGTATGATCTCCTATGGATCTGAGGCTGAGAGACAATTGAGCACCAACCATGAAATAAGGCATAGAAGGCTAGAGTTTCTTTCATTGTAAAATACTGCTTATATTGTACGTGACAAGGAATGGCATGTTCCAGTATAGCTTCATACAACTCAATGCCAATCAGCTCTTTCTTGGAATCAGTTGAAAGTGAAGTCAACTTCTAATGTTTAGGTTAGTGAATCAGTAGACTGTTAAAGAGCAAGAATAGACTTCAATGTTTTTCATGCTCAATAATTTCCCTCTTTGTTGTACTCATTGTGACCAAGGGGCATACTCTGATGCTGCTTATCCACATATAAACATAATTGCTCGTCTAACAATCTTCTGTAACTACTTACATCAAGTACATAGCATCTCATACACATCTCCTCAAAAACCATCGTGGCCTCAATAACCTTTCCTCTTGCACACAACTCCTTGACAAAAATTGAAAAGCTTTCCACACTAATGACATATTTCTTCTCAATTGTCTCATAGAAAACCCGCATTGCCATTTGCTCATTTCCATCCCCACAATATCCTTTAATTAAGCAATTGTACATTGTGGCATCAATGTCGTGACCATTTTGAAGCAAGTCACTAATAACCTCTTCAACGTCTTGCATCTTACCTCTCATCCTACAAAGACTACATATAATTGTGCTATATGATAAGAAGTTTGGAGAGCAACCCATTTGCGGCATTTGCTTTAAAAGAAGAACAGCTTTTTCAAGTTCCCCATTTTCCACAAGAATCCTAAGCACATCATTGAAACTTGAGACACTTGGGTTCAGGCATCTTGCATTCATCTCCTTCAAAAGGGAAATTGCTTCATTTGGTTTCCTTATCTTGCAATACTCATTAACAACAACTCCATATGCTTGCACGTCTGCTTTCATCCCAAGATTAACCATCTTCTTTAGATGATTTACAGCTTCGTTAGAATTCCCAACAATGCAAAGCCCCTTTAATATACTAGTGTTTATTGCAACATTATCCTTCAACCCATTTAACCTCATCTTTTTCATCATCCTCTTTGCTTCATCAACATTCCCACTCAAACACAGCCATTAATTAATGCATTGTACGTCAACAAATTCGGATCACAATCCCAATTCACCATGTCGCTCAAGCACTTCATTGCCTCATCCAATTCACCTTTCTTACAATACCTATCAATCAAAGTTGTATAAGTCACTGTATCGGGCAAGAAATCCTTAGTATCCACCATTTGTTTAAAAAAGCTTTGTGCGCTCTCCATATCACCCTTCTTACAAAACCCATTAATCATAGTATTGTAAGTAATCAAATTAGGCTCACAAGACATTTCATCAAACACCTTCTTTGCATTTTTAATCATACCCATTTTACAGAACCCCCTAATCATTGTGGTATAAGTGGAAACATCCAATTTCACCACACCTTCCTTCACAATTTGATCATAGAAAGACTTGGCCAAATTAATCCTATTTGCTCTTACCAATACACCCAGTATGGCATTATAGGAAAAATAAACAATGCCCATTTTCAATCAATTTCGCTTGGTGAACCAATAAATTGCACTCTTAATATTGCCACGACCCCCGAAGGCTTTGATGAACTTACCCAGCATGAAGTTGGAGAGTTTGTGGGAATTTAGAAGGAGTGAGGAGGCAGTGGAGAAGAGGGAGTGAGAGAGGAGGAGGTCAGTGATGGCCAAGTAACAATGGTGGGTGTGGAAATAGTTGTTGGGGTTAGGATTAAGGTTGGAGGCACAGTTGAAGAAGAAAAGGGCATGGTATGGGTTGGTTTGGTTCTTGATGACTTGGATGACT
The DNA here is from genome assembly GCA_030021035.2 of Notholithocarpus densiflorus. NCBI lineage: Eukaryota > Viridiplantae > Streptophyta > Magnoliopsida > Fagales > Fagaceae > Notholithocarpus > Notholithocarpus densiflorus. The sequence continues at coordinate 46,522 of JARYZH020000462.1, read as the reverse complement.
AAGTTTGGGTTAAGTTGAGGTGAGAAGTGGTTCAGAGGAGCTGAACTAAGGTTTGAGAGTGTAGGACTTTGGGGATTTAAAGTTTGGAGAAGTAAGGTTATGGAGGATACAAGGGACAACTTGGGATTGGTTTGCATTTGACAAGAGTTCTTAGATACCATTGCCATTAGTGATGGAAACTCTATTGCACTTGACTGCTTTCCAGGTCCTTTTAGAGGCTTTAGACTTTAGACCTTGGCTTTGTCTGCACAGGGGGGGTTTCTTTTCCTTTACTTTTTTTTTTTTTTTTTTTTTTTTTTTTTTTTTTGAGAATGGAAAATGCTTTTACTATTATTGGACAATGCTGCGGAAAATGTAATATAATAATTATTTTATAAGATTACAATGTAAAATTTGTAAATTAAATAGTGCATGTGTTATTTAAAAATATTTTCTATTTTTATAAGTTTTATGTAATAAAACATATAATGTATTTTGCATTCAACAATTATACATAGTGATTTTAAAAAAAAGCAACAACAACAATATATATATATATATATATATAAAATACTATTCTATATAAATGAAGAAGATGTTATTAAAATGACTTTAAAAAATGCCATAATCAATTGACTAATTTGAACATATCCAAGAATTAAAAAAAAAAAAAAATTTATTCTCCAATTCCATGGATGATGGAACACATGTAACATGTTATATTAATTTTAAATTATTATATAAATTTAGAATTGTAGAATTTTTTTCCAAATATAAGTATAATGAACATATTATTTAAACTTGAATTTTAAAGTAATCTTTTGAATATTTATCATTTTATGTTTTTTTAAGGCACATATTTCTAATTTTTAATGTCTATTTTGTTTGTATTTTTTAGGCCAAAACTAAAGAGTTTGACTCAAATAAAATAAAATTTTATACTTTTCAACCCAAAATATAAGAAAAAAATTGAATTTTTAAGCCCATAATTGAAAAAGAAAATCTACAAAAAATAATCAATTTAAGTTTTAATTAGTCAAAAATAGACTGAATAGACTGAAATTGACAGAATTTGATTGAAATGGACCGAGATAGACTAAATTGAACCAAATAGACCAAAATAAACCAAATGGACCAGAGTGAACCAAAATGGACCGGAATGGACGTATGAACCTAAGTTGACCGAAATGCTACATTGATGTGGCTTAAAAGGAGCATAACAATAATAAATGCTACGCTTGCTTTAGCTTTTAGATATTACTAGTCGCTAACCCGTGTGATGCACAGAAATAACTACTTGATGAGTTTTAGAGAAAAAAAAAAAACCATTATTTTTGAGTTGGAGTAGTAAGCAAAAATGCATGAAATTACAAAAAAAAAAAAAATGATATTGAAAGAAATAGCACAAAATTTTGTTAGTTAGGAGAAGAAAAGTTTCTTGAAATACACACACACACACACACACCCCAAAATGTGCTTATTAAAAAGTCATAACCCTTCAAATTGGATATACCAAAATTTGTCTATTAAAAGGTCATAATCCTTCATGTTGATAAAGATAAGAAATGTTGTTTTTTGGTCTCTTATAGACAAATCTTATTCTTTAATCTTGATCTAGAATGTTGGATGTTGGAACAATGGCAAATAGCAATAGGTGATGAAGTTTCAAACCTTTGACCTAGTCTTAGTTATCTTACTGCCAAGCCCCATCAAGATATATCCTACCTTTTCATTGCCCCTTTTCATTTCTTATCCTAATATACATGACATAAGATCACACACAAAAATACAAATTAATAGATTAGAAGTTAATAAACATCTGATTCATAAAAAATAAAAAATTTAAACATTTACCATATTTATTTTGAAAATGACTGTTTTTAGATAAAAATGTTTTGTGCTTTTAAAATTGGAACAAAGTTTGGTTACAAACTTGGTTGTTGATGTCAATGGCTACAACTTCACTCAATCAATAAGTAATTCTTTAGCAACTTGTGTGGGGGCAAATATTGTCTAAGGATAACATTTAATTGTGCTTCTAAGTCAATTAAATTTTCTATTTGTCTACTGGATTATTTTATTATTTTATTATATTACTCCTCTAAATTCCCAACAGTTTGGGCAGTTGATTTTTAAGTCTTTTTTTTTTTTGGTTAAATAGTGAAAAGTCCAAGTATCAAGCCACACCAATGATAGCAACAATACTACTGGACGATTTCGTTAAACACCTTACGAATGTTTTTCTTCTCATATTTCTCATTCTCTTCCTTACGCCTTACTGATGCTTTTCTTCTCAATGACAATGTAAGACCCAAATATGAGTGGACGCAATACAATGAATTTGTAGAGGCGGTAACTTGAATCAAATAACCTAGCACAGTTGAAGAAGAAGAAAAAGACAAGGAATAATGAAGAATACTGGTCCTCAGCTAAAATCCGAGGATTGATACTCGTATTAGACTAATCTCAAGAACAATTTGCTATAGTATTTCTCTCTCTCTCTGAGATTTTTCCAGAACCTCCCATCTTTCAAGAGGATCTCTTACATTATATAGCCACTTTCCGCTAATCTTGGCCCTCCATTTGTTGATTATGTAGGTCACTACTTGATTGCTTATCCCATCAGACGCCTTCCCAAATATTTTGTGAGTTGCGGCAATCAAGACAGCACTGTTCAGAGGTCTTCTCCACATAAATGTAGCTAGGGGGTTTGGTGGCAGTTACCATCCCTTCAGACATGTCAGGACCAACCCCTTCCCTAAAGCCCTTCCTTTACAGTGGGGCTCCTTCTGGTAATGTGCCATTGACGGGGGCATGGCTCGCCTCTTCGGCCTTACCATCCGAGGGTATGGTCTCCTCGGAACTGCATTAGCCTCCTCGGCCTTGAGTATGACACGTGACATTATTACCTTATTAAATTTCTGTACCCCACATACAATTTTTTATTTTAATATATACATCTTATGTGAAATAGTGAGTAAATACTAAAACTTAACGGGCAAAATGAAAAGACACAACTGTTTGGTGTTTTTAAATGTATACATGACATAAATTTATATAGTCACGTGGTGCAATAAGGAGTGGTGAACAAAAAGTCAAACATTTCGCTTTTATCTATACTATATATAAGATGATTTCTCTCTTTCAATTGGACTTTTATATAGTTCAAAAATACCCTTATTAATGAAGGATAATTTCAATTAAAAATAGGGTCATAAATGTCAAATAACAAATTTCATTTTTAATTCAAAAAGAGAATTCCTAAAATTTCGGATTTTTTTCCCTCTACCTTCAAAAAAGAAATTACAGTTACTACTTATCTCTAAAATTTATCATTTTTATTTGTTTGAAAAATAGAAAATATATTTCTAAATTATAATAAATGCAAATTATTAAACTTTACCCAAAAAAATCAGAAGGGCTTCTAAAGGGTCTCTGAGTGCGTGCTTAGAAGTTAGTATTATATATAGATATAGATATAAGTATAAATTATAAAGTGTCCGTTTCGAAATTACTTATTTTTGATAGTGTTTTATAAAAAATAATGTATAGTTTTTGCTTGGTAACTCTTTTTTGTGTTACCAAGAGTAAAAGCTAGATTATTTGCTGAAAAGCTTAGATTAAAAGGAAAAGACAACCTTTTTTTTTCAACAATTCCTAAACGCACACAATATCTTCCTTTTTCTAGTTGTTTATATTGATTATTGAGCAATGAAATAAAAACACTATCATCGTTTGCATTTATCAATACAGTAATATAATTAAATTTAATTGAAAATTTCAAGAAAAAAAAAAGGGATACCCCACCTAATATCAATACTTTAATACATGTTCTTTTATCCATCTTCAGTTCTTTGACAATTGTATTGCCTTCTTCAATTAATGCAAGTAAATTTGTGCTTAATGATACCATGAAAATCACCAGTGAGCTACACGGTCTTCGCACGCTCGAAAGAATATCTACACAATGAAAACAGAAGAGACCTAACAGAGAGCACCGGTGTGGTGCCGGCCAAATACCCTCCGAAGGTCAAGTTAGAACTTATTCTCACAGCTCTAGAGTGCTAGAGAGGGTAAATTATGCGTACCTCGATTTGTGAGAGTATTGGGCTTTTATAGTAGAGAGTTGACACCTCTTCCTTGATACCGAAGTCTTTTCCTTCTAGGACTCTACATGAATAGTCCCAAACGTGGTTAACAAGACATTTCCTTGTAGAAGAGATTTGCAAGTATCTTCCGAAATCCTTGTCGTGCTAGGACTCTATTTACCTTTGGATTCCATGGCGATCAAGCTTGTCTTGCAAGTATTTTCCATCTAAGATTTTCGCTACATCTATCCATAACGGACCTTTGAACAAATTGGGCTTGCCCTTTACCGGCCCACGGACATGGACCCATCAGGCCTATTCTCGGGCCTCATCAACTTACACTTTTACCCTCATCAATTGCCCCCTTCACCCTACGGGTCTGTCATAGTTGAGGGACAGGACTAGTGGGGTGACGGTTCAAAGTAAACTGCGATGATAGTCCGACAGCGAATTGGATCAAATGCTAGTGGGTCGATGGCCTCAGCGCGGATGCCGTCAACTGCGCAAACGTCTGACAGGTTGTCCGGAAGCCATTATGGCGCATGACACGTGTCGTCCTCCGACTGGATTTTATCTCGGATCGAAGCGTCGCTTTGTCTTCCGTGCACTCCCTCTATAAATACAAGGGTTTACCTCCGTCATTTCTTCATTTTCAGTCGAAACATATTGTCAGAGCGTAACCTGTCATCATTGACAGAGATCACCCCGTCACCAAGCTGAATCCGTCACCAACGCACTTCCCCCGTCCATTCTCAAAATTTGGTAAGCGTTCTCTTTTCATGAATCTTGTAGATAAAACCGTCCTTCCTTTAATTAATTTATACCTTGTACTTCAATACACTCGTCGTAATTCCTAGATCCGTCTGAGTCTTAGGTTTTGTCGTCTCGTGTAGGCGATGTCTAGTGCGTCAAGTAACCAGTCATGCGTCCGTGACGGGGTGGATTACGAGGAGGTATATCCGTCTGGTCATAGAGACCTAGAGAGTCCAGGTGAAGAGAGGAGTCTGTCCGCCTCTTCCTCTTCCTCAACAGATGAGGATATGGAGATGACTGACCTTGACGAGGGCCCTGATGTTATCGAGGAACAAGCAATAAAGTCCCTCATAGGTGCTGATGGACTTAGAGAGTTCATCATGCTACCAGAGTGGACAGTTAATTATTTTACTTCCACCATCAAGGAGAGACACTTCAGCTCTCTTAGAGAAAATTATCAAATTCCAGACTACATCCCCATCCGTCTGCCCTTTAAATCAGAAAAATGCTACTATGAAGGGGTAGAAGGTGTCGGGGTGTATGAACAAATGTTGAAGGCAGGACTTAGGTTTCCACTAAGTTCCCTTCATCGTCAGCTTCTCAAATACCTCGGCCTGTCTGTCAACCAAATATCCCCAAACGCCTAGAGGGTCTTCATAGCAATGGAGGTCCTATATGGTGCTATGTCAGACGATGTAAGGTGGCTGACGGTACGGGAATTCCTTCACTGCTACCGTCTAGACGAAATAGACAAATCACGGGGGATATATAGTTTCGTACCCAGGAGTCCGTTGTTAAAGGTCATATTTGAAACCCCAGACTCTAATAGGAACTGGAAAAGTCGTTATATCTTCTTAGAGGGTGACGGGTGGATGTGTTGTCCCGGGGACACGGAATACATGCCCGTCGACACGACTTGGGGGATACTGCCTCCGTCTCGTATGTACCCGTCTAGTGTGCGGATTTTACATAACCATTCAATTTAGTATAATTTCTTCAGGTCATTAACCGTCTTCTCTTTTTTTGCAGTTCGACGACGTCCCCAAGTTGACCTCGAGGAATTCAATTTTCTTGAGAAAATTTTTAACAAAACAAAGTCAGAAGAAAGGACCTGGGCCAAACTAGTCACACTTAGTACCATCCACTGGTATTGTGACGGTCCTACACCAACTCCAACGGCGATCAAATACGACACCAGAATTCGTCAACGTAAGTCCGTCGCCCCCATTACTTTTGATCATCTTTTTATTTATTATTTTTTTAAAAAAAATACATTCGTCCACCTTTACAGAGATGGACGACGCTAAGAGGAGGGCTCTGATCAAGGCACAGGCTGCCAAGAAAAAAGAGACCGGCTAGGTGGATCCCAAGGGGATGGGCACAAGCAATCCGTCGATAAAAAGAAGGCAGCCGTCCAAATCTGACCGTCCTCCCAAGAAGCCCAAAGTCCCTTTGGAGCCCATCGTAGGGCTAATGGCTGAGGGTGTGAAGACTGTCACCTCGGTGAAGCACGGGGCTGGCAAAGGTCTCATGAAGGCCCCGTCTACTAACCAAGAAAAACCACCCGTCCTCCTCCGTGAAGACTCCAAATATGCCTTGGAGCGGCTTTCGTCTATCATAACGTCGGAGGATTATGAGGACTTAGGCAACCACTCCATAGAGGCTATGGGGGAGACGGGACTTTTCACAGTTGCTCAGGTAATGAAGTCCGTTGACTTTACATCCGTCCACTATGTTGGCTTTATACTTAACCTCCTTTTGTGTTTCAGGCCATGATCATGATGAAAGGTCTGATGGGACGGTGCCTCAACCACGAGACAACCTTGGACCGTGTCCAGGAAAAGGCAGAGCAGACAGAGGATGAACTAAGACAGCTCAAAGCCTGGAAATCGAAAATGGAGAAAAAAATTGATCTTTCAGAGAAGGTGAGGAAGGAGCTTGAGCAGAGGACGGAGGAGGCGAAGAAGACCCTTGTGGAGAAAGACAAGGAGATCCAGGAGGTTAAGGATCAACTCCGTCAAGCTAAGGAGGTTGCGATCTGTGAATATCGCGACTCCGACGCCCTTCTGTCTGAGCTGGGCGAATCCTTCCTAGAGGGTTTTGATGATGCCCTCTGTCAGGTCAAGAAAGCCTATCTCGACCTAGATGTTTCAAATATCAAAGTTGATGACCAAGTTCAAGCCTCCGTCATGCCCGTCGCCTCAGAGGACACCAACGACCTTTTTGCTGATGACGGAGTCATTGGAGATGGTGTGTCTGCCCCAGTTCAGAATGTCCAAGTTCTGGGGGATGATATCCGTCAGCCCAAGCAGGAGAAAGATGTAAATATTGAGGATTAGTTTTTTGTAAACATTTTGGGAACAATTGTTTTATTTCATCCGTCATTTATGGCATGTATACACTTTGCTTTAAACAATTTTTGTGATTTGGGATATATGATTTGTGATGATATCAATCTCTTGGATATATTCGTCCACTTTGCGGAAATACGACTCAAATATCTTATATGATCTGTCTATTTTGCTGACATTTGTTTTCATCCGTCTACTAGAGGACCTGTGACCCGTCCACTTTGTGGACTTATGTTTTTTATCCTTCATGGATAATCCATCCACTATGTGGACATATGTTATTATTCGTCCACTTGGGGACTTACATTTGTCATCCATCTGGATGACCCGTCCATTATGTGGACTTATGTTTTTCATTCTTTTCGGATGATCCGTCCACTATGTGGACTTATTTTATTATCCGTCCTCTTCGGGACCTATAATCGTCATCCTTCTAGATGACCCATCCACTTTGTGGACTTATGTTTTTCATCCTTCATGGATGATCCGTCCACTATGTGGACTTATTTTATTATCCGTCCACTTGGATACTTATAATCGTCATCCGTATGGATGACCCGTCCACTTTATGGACTTATGTTTTTATCCTTCATGGATGATCCGTCCTCTTGGGGACTTATAATTGTCATCCTTCTGGATAACCCGTCCACTTTGTGGACTTATATTTTTCATACTTCATGGATGATCCGTCCACTATGTGGACTTATTTTATTATCCGTCCATTTAGGGGTCCGTCCTCTTCGGGACTTATAATCGTTATCCTTTTGGATGACCCGTCCACTTTGTGGACTTATGTTTTTCATCCTTCATGGATGATCCGTCCACTATGTGGACTTATTTTATTATCCATCCACTTGGATACTTATAATCGTCATTCGTATGGATGACCCGTCCACTTTGTGGACTTATATTTTTATCCTTCATGGATGATCCGTCCTCTTGGGGATTTATAATCGTCATCCTTCTGGATAACCCGTCTACTTTGTGGACCTTCATGGATGATCCGTCCACTTGGGGACTTATAATCGTCATCCTTCTTTATAACCCGTCCACTTTGTGGACTTATGTTTTTCATCCTTGATGGATGATCCGTCCACTATGTGGATTGTAGAATTTTTTAAGTAGTAAAATATAGTTGAGTTTGAATATTCTTCTTATTAATTAAAAACCATGCATTTGTAGAAAAGTACTTGCCCCCTTGGGCTTAAAAAGGCACATAAAGAACATTGTAGCAAAATTTTGTCAAAGTAAAAACTAGTAGTAAAATTAAATAAACTAGGAAATAGAGGACATTGTCGCCGTTCTTCCTGTCATTTCTACTGGTAGTATTTTCGTAGGTGCTCTGTGTTCTATGGGTGCTGCAACTTTCGCCCGTCCAGAGTCTCGAGGTGGTAGGTGCCCTTCCTTTGCCATGTCGTGATTCGGTAGGGTCCTTCCCAATTGGGACCGAGCTTCCCTTGGGTGGGGTCTCTTGCAGCGCCCATGACTTTCCTCAGAACGAGATCCCTAATTTGGAAGTCTCTGTTTTGGACCTGAGAGTTGTAGTGCTTAGCCATGCGGTCCTGGTATCGTGCTAGCCTTTGTTCCGCCGTTGCCCTAACTTCATCCACTAAATCAAGTTGTAGACGCATGGCATCGTCGTTGTTGCTCTCATCATGGTTATGCACCCTATAGCTTGTGAGTCCGACCTCGGCTGGGATGACTGCCTCGCTCCCATAAGTTAGTCGGAATGGCGTCTCTCCTGTGGGCGTTCTTGCCGTGGTCTTGTATGCCCATAATATACTTGGTAACTCTTCAGGCCATATTCCCTTTGCCCCCTCGAGCCGAGTCTTGATAATTTTGAGCAAGGATTGGTTCGTGACTTCGACTTGTCCATTAGCCTAAAGGTGGGAGGGGAGGAGTAGTGGTTTTCTATCCCTAACTGCGAGCAGAAGTCTCGGAAGGAGTCGTTGTCAAATTGCTTTTCGTTATCTGAGACTAGGACTCTAGGGATGCTAAACCTGCAAACTATGCATCTCCAGACGAAACTCCGTACGTTCTTCTCTGTAATAGTGGCCAAGGCTTCAGCTTCCACCCATTTTGTAAAGTAGTCAATGCCTACAACCAAGAACTTTAGCTGTCGCACTGCTGTAGGGAATGGTCCCATGATGTCTAGTCCCCACTGAGCAAACGGCCAGGGGGCTGTCATAGGGGTCAATTCTTCGGTTGGTTGTCTAATAACATTGCTGAACCTTTGGCACTTGTCGCAAGTCTTGACATAAGCCTCGGCGTCTTTCTGCATGGTGGGCCAATAATACCCTGCTCGCACTAGCTTGTGTACTAATGATCTAGAACCCGAATGATTTCCACAAATCCCCTTGTGTACCTCTCTCATTACGTAATCCGCCTCTTCTGTACCTAAGCATCTTAGATATGGACGGGAGAAGCCTTTTTTATACAAGACGTCTTTTATCAAGACGAACCTTGCTGCCCGAACCTTCAGCCTTCTTGCGGCCTCCTTCCTGTCTGGCAAGACTCCATCCTTCAAGTATGAAACTATCGATGTGGTCCAGTTATTTTCAGAACCTATCTCCTGCACGTCGTCGGAATCTATTAGTGGAGAAAGTTGAACAAAAGAGAGCACATTACCAGGGGTGATCATATGTTCTGCTGAAACGGCTTTGGCCAGACGGTCGACTTGCTCATTCTCTCTTTTGGGGATTTAGATGATTTTGGCGTTTAGGTCGTTTACTCTTCTTCTTACTTGATCCATGTATTTCTTCATCCTTTCGCCCTTGCACTCGTACTCTCCATTTACTTGGTTTGTAACGACCTGAGAGTCAGAGTAAATGACTACGTTCGCGGCCTCTGCTGCTTTGGCGAGGTCGAGGCCTGCTACTAATGCTTCGTACTCCGCTTCGTTGTTGGTGGTGGAGAAGTTGAGACGGATCATACATTCAATTGTGTCTCCTTCGGGTGACAGTAGTACAACTTCAGCCCCCCCGGCCTGCCTGTTAGATGATCCGTCTGTGTGTACGCTCCACTGAGGAGATTCTTCTGCCCCTTTGTCTTCGTCATGAGTAAATTCTGCTATGAAGTCTGCGACGACCTGCCCTTTGATGGCGGTCCGCGGGCGGTATTGGATGTCGAACTCGCTCAATTCTATGGCCCAGAGTGCTAGTCGTTCAGCGGCGTCAGGGTTGCTCATGGCTCTCCGTTGGGGCTTATCGGTCAGGACGATTACTGTATGGGCTTGCGAGCTGCCATTACTAACGCAAAGGCAAGCTTTTCCATGGTCGGGTATCTTTCTTCGGCTTCGCGAAGCACACGACTGGCGTAGTATACGGGCTTCTGTACCCTTTCTTCTTCCCTAATCAAGGCTGCGCTGACAGCGGCGGGGGAGACGACTAGGTACAGGAAAAGTTCTTCACCTGGTTGTGATGGGCTTAGCAGTGGCGGGGCGGATAGGTAGGCTTTCAGTTCCTCAAATGACTGCTGACACTCGGCAGTCCATTCGAAAGACTTCTTCAGCGTGTGGAAGAAGGGTAAACACTTGTCTGTTGCCCTTGACACGAACCTATTCAGCACTGCTATTTTTTCATTGAGGATTTGTACTTCCTTCACATTTCTTTGGGGTGCCATCTCCATTATGGCCCGAATCTTATCCGGATTAGCCTCTATGCCCTTTTAAGATACCATAAATCCTAGGAATTTTCCCGCCGTCACTCCGAAAGCGCATTTTCTTGGGTTGAGCTTCATATTGTAAGAACGAAGGGTGTCGAATGTCTCTCTGAGGTCTTCCAAGTGATCTTCTTCCTTTCGGCTTTTCACCAACATGTCGTCCACGTAAACTTGGACATTTCTCCCAATTTGCTGCGCGAACATCTTGTTCATGAGCCTCTGGTACGTCGCGCCCGCATTCTTCAAGCCAAAGGGCATCACTTTATAGCAGAAGAGGCCTTGACTAGTTACGAATGAAGTTTTCTCCTGATCGGCTTCGTGCATTCAGATTTGGTTGTAACCCGAGAAGGCGTCCATAAAACTTAGCAGCTGATGCCTGACTGTAGAGTCTACCAGTACATCGACCCGTGGGAGGGGGTAGCTGTCCTTGGGGCATGCTTTGTTAAGGTCGGTGAAGTCCACGCACATCCTCCACTTCCCGCTAGCTTTCTTGACCATTACTACGTTCGCCAACCAGTCGGGGTAGTAAACCTCCCTTATGAGGCTCGCTTCTTGCAGTTTGCAGACCTCTTCCGCTATGGCTTGGTCTCGCTCTGGGGCGAACACTCGCTTCTTCTGTCGGACTGGAGGGAAAGAGGGTGACACATTTAGCCTATGTACCATGACTGAAGGATCTATCCCGGGCATGTCCTCGTGACTCCGGGCAAATAAGTCTCGATTGCTTCTCAAAAAAGTCGTGAGTGCTTGGCGGACTGCGGTACTAGCGAGGGTTCCAATCCTGGTTGTTCGTTCATGGTTCAAGTCGTCAAAGAACACTTCTTCAAGTTTTTCTACTGGCTCCGTTGTCATTCGATGCTCTTCTATGCTCATGGCTTGAAGGTGGTCATCCATTTCCATCATGGCCACGTAGCATTTACGTGCAGCTACTTGATTTCCCCGTAACTCTCCCACTCCGTAGTCGGTAGAAAACTTAATCATTAGGTGGTAGGTTGAGGTTACAGCCTTCCACGAATTGAGGGTTGGTCGTCCGAGGATAGCATTGTAGGCGGACGAGCAGTCGACTACTAGGAATGTCACGTCCTTATTAATCTGCTGAGGGTAATCGCCTACCATGACAGATATTGTGACCGTGCCCAGGGGGAATACTCTCGTTCCTCCAAAACCGACGAGAGGGGCGTTCGTTGGAATCAATCGTTCTTTGTCATTTCCCATTTGCTGGAACGCCGGGTAGTATAAGATATCCGCCGAGCTGCCATTGTCGACCAACACCCGGTGCATATTGTAGTCACCTACTCGTATGCTGACGACGAGCGCATCGTCGTACGGATGGTGCAGACGTCGCGCGTCTTCTTCCGAGAACCCGATAATGGGGCCTTCCCTCCGTGCTACCTTTGGTACGGAGCCCGTCAACTGAACATTTTGGTACGGAGCCTTTTTTGAAGAGCCAGTGGTCGCTGTTCCTCCTATAATCATCCTTATGTCCCCTGCAGGGGGTCTTGGACGTTCATTATCCCGTCGGGGGTGTTGCTCCTGGAGGTGTATGTCTGCTCTCTCTTTCCTGACGAACTTTTGCAATTTCCCTTACTTGATAAGGGCCTCGATCTGCTGTTTTAAGTTGTAACAATCAGCCGTGTCATGACCGTGGTCACGGTGGAAGCGGCAATATTTGTCCCTCGATCGCTTGTTGGGATCTCCCTTCAGCTTTCCAGGGTAGGTCAACGCCTCCTCGTCCTTGATTTGCATCAGGACTTGGTTTATCGGGGCGGTTAGTAGGGTGAAGCTTGTGAACCTTCCTCCCGGGGGCTTAGAGCGCCTTTCATCCCTTCGGTCTCCTGTTCTTGCCTTCTTGCGCCCTTGGTCTTGCCTTGTATCTTCCTGCCTTTCCCTTTTCTTGGGCCTTTCTTCTCTTGCCAGCAGCGCGTCTTCGGCATTCATATACTTGGTAGCCCTGTAAAGTACTTTTGACATGGTCTTCAGGTCGTTCTTGTATATGGAGAACAAAAACTTACCTTTCCGCAGCTCATTCGTAAAGGCCGCCACAAGTATCTTATCGTTGGCTTCGTCGATTGAAAGTGCTTCCTTGTTGAAACGGGATATGTAGGATCTCAGTGTTTCGTCCTCTCGCTGTTTGATGCTCATCAAGCAAGTCGTAGACTTCTTATACCTATGTCCCCCAATGAAGTGTGCAGTAAATTGAGCGCTTAGTTCCTTGAATGTGCTGATGGAGTTAGGCGTTAACCGGCTGAACCAAATCCTTGCCGCACCCTTCAGCGTTGTGGGGAAGGCCCTACACATGATTTCATCCGCTACTCCTTGAAGGTGCATTAAGGTTTTGAAGGTCTCCAGGTGATCTAGAGGGTCCTTGACTCTGTCGTAACTGTCGATCTGCGGCATGCGGAACTTATGTGGTAAAGGGAAGGAGTTGATGGCCGCAGTGAATGGCGAGTCGGTACGATTAACCAGATCGTCAAGATCGCTGGACACCCGTCCCTTGAGAGTGTTCATCATAACCTCCATCTGCTCCTTCATCGCTTGCATCTCTGCGGCGATATGTGGAGGAGTGGCATTCGTGAGGGATGGCATGCTCAAATTTTGTCGCTCTGGTCTACTCGGAACGTTACTGCCCTCTGGCCCTTCTCGCTCCCTTCTGTCGGCACTGGTGCCTTCTTGGTCCTGCTCTTGGGTGCCATGACCTGCGTTTTTCTGGCGAAACTGCTCCTCCAGATCGTGGTTCTCCTTAGTGAGACATTCCACGGCAGTGGCCAAGGTCTGAACCTGCCTCTCGAGGGCTGTTGTGCGAGCTTCGTCTCCCTGAACGTTGTTTGTGGTCGCCATCGAGCGAGTCAGCACCATGCAACTCTTTTGTCCGGGAAGCGTTTGTTATGGCTTTCGAATTAGAAAACAAATTCATCAAATGATTTGTTCCCACAGACGGCGCCAACTAATGATACCGTGAAAATCACCAGTGAGCTACACGGTCTTCGCACGCTCGAAAGAATACCTACACAATGAAAACAGGAAAGACTTAACAGAGAGCACCGATGTGGTGCCGGCTAAATACCCTCTGAAGGTCAAGTTAGAACTTATTCTCACAGCTCTAGAGTGCTAGAGAGGGTAAATTATGCGTACCTCGATTTGTGAGAGTATTGGGCTTTTATAGTAGAGAGTTGACACCTCTTCCTTGATACCGAAGTCTTTTCCTTCTAGGACTCTACATGAATAGTCCCAAATGTGGTTAACAAGACATTTCCTTGTAGAAGAGATTTGCAAGTATCTTCCGGAATCCTTGTCATGCTAGGACTCTATTTACCTTTGGATTCCACGGCGATCAAGCTTGTCTCGCAAGTATTTTTCATCTAAGATTTTCGCTACATCTATTCATAACGGATCTTTGAACAAATTGGGCTTGCCCTCTATCGGCCCACAGACATGGACCCATTAGGCCTATTCTCGGGCCTCATCAACTTACACTCTTACCCTTATCAGTGCTTATTAGTGGCTGAATCTATCTATATTAGTTTCATTATAATTTCAATCCCTCATCGTTAAAAAATCCTTTTGATTGAGACATTTATCAAACCCGTCCAATTCATTCGAAGTGGTATTATGTGATTTATCTTTTTTAGGTTCGATATTATTTTTGGGTAAAAAGAGATTTATTATTATTATTGCAATTTCTCAAAATGAGTGGAATTGAGTATCATCTTGAAAAATAGTATAAACATTGATCCAATTTCCTTGGGCTACATATCTTACAAAGTCTCTTCCCCCCTCTTCCAATTGATTGCTGTAAATAAGTATCACATTTAGAATTTGTTGCAATGGTCAGGTATCGGGGAAGAAGATGCACCCTGTACCTGTTGGAGGACGGAGTGATGAAGCACCTATTGGTTGAATATTAGTATTAAAAGGACGTGTTTGATTAGGACAGGCCATTATGCAAAGCTGAATTGTATCCATTTGGTCGATTGCTGAAATGAGGGTGTCCCTAATTTCATTGTGATCACAACAATGTATAAGCCCATCACAGCTCGCATTGGAAGGCATCACACTCTTGCCTTCTTGTCGAGAGATCACAAGAAGGTATCCAAATGCAATTGCTTCTTCAAACAGGTTCCCAAGCCTGGCGCGGTCAGCAGCTGAACCTTGTGTAACTGAGTAGACACAGATAAAGCCCTGTAGACAAGTTTAAATATATGAATATAATTAGAGATAATCAATTCAAATATTTCCTTCATAAAAATAAAAACATTAAAGCCCTATTTTTAGTTTATGTGTAATGGCAACTATTTAAAATTTCAAGATGATTGTACTCGATAACTTTTTATACACAGTTCCTTTGTCAGTTTAGGTGCCGTACAAAGTTACAAATCCACATAGTGTTTTGTAACTTTTGTTGCCTTCCCCAAACTATTTCTCTTCCTATGGAATTAGTTTTCTCCTTCAAGGAAAAAAATATTTAGACAACAAATTGAAATGTGATTGGTTATTTCTTACTAGATATGCAGTCCATTACATAAATTACAGAATAGAATCATCTATTATTGATCAATTATAGAACACATTGGCCCTCAAATTTTTTCTGGTGGTATATGATATGTCAACATTCAATGAAATATGCAAGGAAAGTTACATGAAACACACTCCAAAATTCTTATCATCATGGTTATTTTTGGGGGTTCAGCAGCTTTTAAGCAGCTAGAAAACGTTGGGAAACAGCACACTAGGCTGCACCTGATGAGCAGGTGGTTATGACACGAGTTGAAAACTTGGAGAGTGCTATCTTTGAGATCAGTAGAAACAGATTCCTTTCAGGACCAAATAGAAACAGATTCCTTTGTCTCAAATGGTTCATCAAACTACACTTTCAGGACTTGTAAAGCACAATGACAAAAATGATTGGATTTCCAGTACCTCGTTTTCCTTGTAAACTGTAACATTGTGTGTTTCTTGGTCTCCCATTCTAATACGAGAAAAATAAACAACTAATCAAACCTTTGAAGAAACTGCTGCTGAAAACCAGGCCATGCACCTGGTTGTAGTGGTCTCAATGCAGTACTCACATTGTAGTGGCATGAACAATATTGAGCTGACAACTGAAGAATGTTGGTCTGGCAGGTATGTTCCCACTTTCATCCTCCAGTCATACTTTACTCCCATTTTGTTGAATCCCCTGTAGTCCACATTCACAACCCTCCTGCTCATTTCTGCAAGGTCAAATAGAACAATTCAGTTGTCACTAGCCTTTGAATTCATTTTAACTTCAGTTGTGCAGTGTAGGGCTTTTGTCAGTTGTATGTAACACCTAGATGTCATGTAAAGTGCTTAGCTCAAATTAGTATCTTTCTATGGTTTATTGATGGATAAAACATCCATAAATTGCGAAAACCAATGAGACACTAGAGATGTTTTATAATGGCTTTCCATAGTCCTCTTCATTCTATCATTGCAATTTTTAAACAAATGAATCCTATATTGTTGCGGACACCACCAGATCGGACAACACATATTATGGGATTGGGTATCTTATGTAATTGGATTAGTTTAGAATTTCATTTTATTTTGAATTCAGATGGGGATGAGATTTTATATCTTTTTAGATAGGGATTAGTTTCTTATGAGAGATTTTGATGAATAATTTTGACATCAAAGATTTTCCAAATTGCTGTGTGCTGATTCCTAGCAACTAAGGTGTTGATTCCTAAGTTTTTCTGCTTGGTGCTAATTCCAGGCAAACCCATAAGTGCTGATTCTTAGGTTTGCTATTTAAATTTTGTTCTTTTATCTTCCTTTGATATTGTCCTGCATCATATATCATGTTTAATGTCAACATTAACTAAAATTGTTGAACAATGATGACAAGAAGAACCTACCCTGCAATTCAACGCATTGTTCTAAGGTTAACTAAAACTGCAACATGTCTGTCATCTGTAGCCGCTCTAATAGTAAACTTTTTATGGAGCATTGAAGACTTCTCTTGGACAATGCGTGCCTGTAGCTTTATTGTGGTATCACCCCTTCTCACCTTCACCCATATGACCTCCAACTGTTGGTGAACCTTACCAAGCTGTGAGCTGAGATCCGACTTGAGCTTGGTTGGGACAAACAACTCGTCAGCATCATCTTCAGCAAAACCTTCAATGATGTCTCCTGGCAGAGGCATGCTCTCATCCCAATCTTCTGATACCTCCTGCTTCACTTGTTTCACACAGACCAGTGT
Organism: Notholithocarpus densiflorus; assembly: GCA_030021035.2. Taxonomy (NCBI): domain Eukaryota; kingdom Viridiplantae; phylum Streptophyta; class Magnoliopsida; order Fagales; family Fagaceae; genus Notholithocarpus; species Notholithocarpus densiflorus. The sequence goes on along the minus strand of JARYZH020000462.1, from coordinate 29,471 downwards.
TTGGGGACTTCCCATATCCTTCATGAAACCGAGACAACACATTTCCATGGAATCTAATTCACTTATATTAGAATAATAGTCTTAAGAGTTGTGCAATGATGTTCGAACATTTCAAGGATGTAAATTTTTAGGTATCTACGTCCAGTTCCTAATGGCCGTTTGTTCATAGGTCTTTGCTTCGGTTATTATTATAATATGATAACACCAAGGCAGCCTGCACTCAAGGTTCTTGTTACTAGGTTAAATAAACCACTCTTGTAGTTAACTCCTTTGTTTCCAAGGTGAAGTTTATTTAGGATAAGGATCCGAAAGAGTGCATGGAATTCCATACAGTAGAGATGAGTCGTGACATACAAAATAACAATAAAATTATTAGCAGCGGCCAAAATTGTTCAGGCATTATACATGTTTCTTTCTAGAATTTTAATAGTTTTTTAATCAAATGATATGGATCGAGTTGCTCTTCTGAAAATAATAGATAAGGGCGATTTAAGTATTCCAACAATGTGGATGAGTACACTATATGATGACTTGGGAAGGTGTTGTAACACTGAAAGTTGTTCAAAGGAAAAATAAATAAATAAATAAATAACAAAAAAAAAAAAAAGTGTCTAAACTCTAATCCTTTCATATTAAATCATGCATCCGTACACTAAAATAAAATCCCATATAGCTTCTACAATGTATCACTATTACTAGGAGTCTCCAAAAAATATCCTTAATTAGTTTCTTATAGAAATAACGAAAATCTATAATCAAATCTCATCACCAAAAAAGAAAAATTATCCACTCAACGTGTTTGTCTGTACAAAATAACATTCTTAACATAATCCTTTTGAGACTCTGGCACAACATTCGTCAGTTCTTGTTGAAGTGCATTGATTTCAGCTTGAGCCTTTGCCCTCGCCTCTGCATCATTTTAAATCTAAACTTGCGCTCAAACTTGATATTTGCCTCAGAATTCTTTTAACCAGCATCTATTGAGACCCCTGCACAAACATTGGTCAGTTCTTGTTGAAGTCTATCAATTTCAGCTTGAGCATTTGCCCTTGCCTCTGCATCATGTGAATTTAAACTTGCTGTCAAATTTGATATTTGCCTCCGAATGCTTTTAACCTGCATCTTCCAAAGAAAAAAAAGATACATTCAATTCAAAGCCATAATTATTAAGAGAGAATCAGAGGAAAAGAGCGAGTGACACAAACCTTTCTATAGGGCCATCGATGAATTCCATATCTTCGGCATATCTTCTTCAGAACAGTGGGGCATAATTTCATTCTCCTAGAAGCCTCTTCAATAGGGAGATGGAAGTGACGGCCAACCTCTTCCAATGTTAACTTTCCTGCTCTGTCCCTCTGCACCATTACGCAGCATTAATTATAAAATTAACTACGTTAACAACTGAATTAGCTATAGCATCAATAGCAACAGAACCAAATTAAAAAAAAAAAAAAAAGTGGCAATTTTGATTGACGTTTAATAAAACAAATTTATATTAAAAAGAAAGTAATGAAGAAGCATATGGTGTGAATTGGGATCAGGTTGGGAACTTATTAATAAAAAAAAATGATATGAGAGTAGCAACAACCTGTGCGGCAAGGGAAACCTTAGGCGTCCTACTCTGTGTCTCCTGTTTGGCCTCCTCTTCTGATATTTAGACATTAAAAGCTCTCAGTCTCATCTCATAAAACATGATTTTGAGATAAACATATCTTCTGCCTTTAGATGTATACTAAAAATCTTAGAGACTTAAATGGCATATGCAAGCGAGACAAGATTAATATATTCTAGTACGCAATTGGCATATGAGTTTAAGTAATCCAATTAATTAAAATTGTGAATGAGAAATTAAGTTGTCATCACAAAACAAACCTGAATTCGTTGGGGATGGTTCAAAAACATCATCGTCATCCCAGTCCAGTCCAACACAGATGGCTTCATAAAAGAATGCTAGTGGATCTTGCACCATAACGTAGCCCGCTAGTTTTTGCTCCACACAGTAATTTATTAGAAACTGCCTCACATCTTCTATGCTTTTCTTGCAAAAACTGATTACAATAATAAAAAAATTTCTTTAAAATTTGAATTCAATGAAATTAAAGTAAGAAAATTTCAAAACACACAATCTGATTGAACTACAATAATGTGTAAATGATAATAATAAAGAAATCTGAAAATTAATTAACATAACTATATATAACTAGAACAATCATTAAAGAAGTGTTATTGTCGACTTAATTTTGCAATATATATTGTTCATGTTTAATATATATATATATATATATATATATATATATATAGGGAAAAGGTAAAAAATCTTACTCAAACATTTGATGAGACTGATTGGTTGAAGAAGAAGTGATATTGACATCAACATGTTGATGATTCTGAAGAATAGCATGACAGACCACACCGAGTCTTCCATGAATCTCAAGCTTATTGGTCTTAGTCCCTACGAGCAGGAAATGAAATTTATAAAATTTTCAACGATTACTGACAATATATATATATATATATATAAATGGGAATGGTGATATAGAAAGAAAAGAAAAGAAGAGAAGAGTACCATTAGTAAAAATGATCTCTCGGAGGACATGGCAATAAGTACAGTTAAATGGGATTGGGGAGACGGGCCAAGTAGAAAGAGGCCTCATCTCCACATTCAAATTCAAATAAAAAGGATCGGTTGGAGTTGGTTCAACATTGACATTGACATTGACATTGGAGGGACCCGCACCCGCTTGAGAATTAGAACGAGTTTGAGGAGTTCCGGGATTCCATTTCCACAGAAAGGGGTCCTGCTGGAAGAGATGGTTAGCGTTAGCCATTAATGCATGCGCATCATCAAAATTACGCTCATGCATTGGCATTGGCATTGATAAATCAGCCAGGGTAGGATTGGAATCATCCATGAAATTCACTTGTATGTCTTCCTCCTCCTCCGCCTCCTCGTTGTATGGGTCATTAATGTACGGCACTATGGCACTAGGATCTGCCATTATTATTTTTATGCTTAATTTGTTCAGATGAGATGGGATCCAGGCCTTTATTAATATTTTTTGACGTCTATCACTCAGTACTGTTCTGTACTTACTGAGTTTTGTAGCGGCGCCTGAAGGAAAGGAAAGAGCCGCTAAGAGAGAGATAGAGAGAGAGAGAGAGAGAGAGAGAGGTTTTCATGAAGTTCAACTTCAAGGGGTGGCTGCCAATGCAAAGGGGCGCGACTGGCAGTTTATGACCGTTGCAATGGAATAGGTTCATCATTTTAAAAAATAAAAAATAAAAAATAAAAATTCGGGTCCATTGCTGGATCGGACCTAATCAAATAAGATGTTGTTTTAAGAATATAATAAGGTTATCTTGTATTTTCATAAAATCCTGTAAGTGCCAAAGACTTTGTAGCTGAATTGACACTTTCTCATGTAAACAATAAAATCATCAATAAAATCATGTAAACAATGCCATATACATGCATTTTAAAATGAAGTTATTCTTTCTTTTTTTGAAAAATGAAATAAAGTTATTCATTTTATATAATCAATAATTGTTATATTACAGGTATGAACATCTTTATGATAATTATTATATTTCATTTGTGTTTTTTCATTATCTTCTATATCTTTTTTAGATGAATTCTCATTGATTTTTATTTTTTTATTTTTATTTTTTACATTTATTGTGTGGGCAAATAACCTACAAAAATTGAAATCCAAAGACGTCATGAAAAATTGATCATTAATAATGATTTGGTACACCTTAAATTTCTTATCCTGAAAACAATTTATAATTTCATTTAAGTTGGATTTTTATTGTCTCATAGAGCATTCTTGCTCTATGGAATAAGAAAAGCTGGGATTAAAAAAAAAAAAAAATTATTTATTACCCCAATGTATTTTTAATTTTTTAGGGCTTTGTCTATTGGGGTCCTAGGCAATGGCAATGGCAATGGTGTAAGTAATTTTGCGCAAGGGGACTGTTCTCAACAAGAAGAAGGAGTATGATATTCGTTTTCTCTAACAGTGAGCATTTGGGTTGGTAATGATAAATGAATAACAGCTAAAAATGAAAAAAAAGGAAGTAGGAGTAGGGGAATATATTTATTATTAAAATAAAATGGTGTTAAGTTTATGACTTTATTTAAGGAGCAAATTAGGTATTTTTATTTTTATGGAATATTTTGGTAGCACATGACATACATAATGGGAAGGGAAGGTAGTTTTAGTATTTTACAATTTGAATAATAAATAAATAAATAAATATTGGGAGATAAAAGAAAAAGAAAAGAACGGTATAGACTATAGTGTGCGTGCGAGAGCAGAGGAGGGTAAAGTGAAATGAAAGCAGCGTTAGCATTTCCATTTCATCATCCCTCTACTATATGTATATCTCGCTCGATCTTCTTCTCATCCCTTTCCCTTTCCCTTTCCGTTTCCGTTTCCGTATCTAGATCTCCCATTTTAAAATTTTACCCCAAACTAAACACCAATAATAATAATAATAAGAATTTGACTCATCAAAATCAAATCCTCCACGGCAGTGGCAGTAGGAGTATAATAAGGATAATGGCTTCCTCCTCCTCCTCCGCCTCCGCCTCCGTGGCCGAACAAGCAAGGGCCCCTCCTGCTCTTCCTTTGCTCACTCCCCCTGTTGACAAGGCAAATCTCTCTCTCTCTCTCATTAAATATTTGTGCTTTTTCTTTTTCTTATTTATTTATTTATTTATAAATGGTGTGTAGTTTATGATTGCGTTGTGCCAAATAACCGTAACTCCCGATAAGGAGAGGAACATCGCCCATGCTCGTAGCAAGATCCAGGAGGCTGCCGCTAAGGGCGCCAAGCTTGTTCTCTTGCCCGTCAGTATCACCATCTCAACTCTTTTTCTTTTTTCTTTTTTTTTTTATAGGACCATCTCAACTCTTTTAATTTCATGTTTTTATTTTATTATATGATTAAAAAAAAAAAAACAAAATACTCTCAAATTCAGTAGTAGTAGGGTCAGGGTGTGGTTTTTTTTTTTTTTTTTTTTTTTTTTTGTTGAAAAGATTATATTAAAACTAAACCCATTTGCTACATACAATTCATGTTCTAAATCTATTTCCAGTAACAACTACTCACTCTACTACTTCAGACTTCAGTCAAACTCTCAATTAATGTTGTTTTATTTTTTCCCATATCTCAGGAAATATGGAATAGTCCATATTCAAATGATTGCTTCCCTGTCTATGCCGAGGACATTGATGCAGGTGGTGATGCTTCTCCTTCCACAACCATGCTCTCTCAACTTTCTCGTAATCTCAACATAACTATTGTTGGTGGCTCTATTCCCGAACGCTCTGGAGATCGAATTTTTAATACTTGTTGCGTCTTTGGTACTGATGGAAACCTCAAAGCTAAGCACCGCAAGGTGCTACTACTTTCCTTTCAATTTCTATTGCTCTGTGTTTGTGTGTGTGTTATATACTCTTCTTCTTCTGGATATTGCAGACTTAGATAGTCATACATACACTGTCTACCCTTTTTAAGGATTCTGATGTCAAATGACTTTCATTTTACTTTACAACTGCCACCACAATTACAAAGAAACTTACATAAATTATACTGAGCTACCTTACATTGTCTTTTGCTACTTTGTGTTAAGATAAAATGTGGTTTCAAGTTTTCTTCTATTACATCTCTAATATTAAGTATTGACAAACCAAATATTCGCATCTGTATATGTCTTGACTATTATAAACTAAACTTGTAGATAAGTAGGCTTCATACCGCATAATTCATTTTTGTTGGTTTCTACATAATTTCTGACATACCTGTCTGGCTTCAGATACATCTCTTCGATATTGACATTCCTGGGAAGATTACCTTTATGGAGTCAAAGACTCTCACGGCAGGGGAGACTCCTACCATTGTGGATACAGGTTTATTTATAATGATAATTATTATTATGATGACCTAGAGAAAAGCTCTTTATAATGTCACATGCTTGTCAAGTTTCTTGATAACTAAATGCTTTTGAAAAGGATGGATTATCTGAATTATCCTTCAGCTCATCTTCTTTCATGCATAATTTACTAATCAAATTACTCAATGTGGGGTGTTTTCACGAGGGACAAATTGAGGAATCTGTCTACGTATGTTTGTGGTTGGCTTGGGAAAATTTGTGAATCTAGGTTTAGAACTTTAGAAAGAAGGGGTGAGGTTCAAGAGTGGCTAGAGTTTTGGTAGGGGAGGGAAAAGATTTGATTTAGGGCTGCAAAAGAGGTGAAAGAGAATGAGATCATATCTGTCCACAAGGTATGAACAGTAACCATGAACTGTTAACAATGCATGTGACAATACACCCGAGGGAAAAGAAAAAGAGAGAAGGAAATGGGAAAAAGGATACTCTCCTTCTAATCTTAAATTTCTTATCCCCTCCATACCGATCGCTCTGAACCAATTACATCCTTTAACTATGACCCATAATGTATAATTATAGAATTACAAAAATACACTTAACTCTAAGAAAAAACCAACTAAAACATAAAATTAAATATTACTGACCTAATTAACTGCCCTGTTACTTATTCTTGGGTTTTTGACTTAATCGTAGGTTGGTTGGTGTAATAAAATCTTCATGCACTATGAGTTCTGTCTAGACAATTTGTTGGCAACTCAATAATCTACAAGTATATTAGAGAATTACTTTAGTTGTAAATGGGAAAAGAAGAAAAATGATTATATTAAAGCGGCTCACAAAGTCATCTTTTCTCTTCTCGCATTAACAATTCTTATCTTACCATCTTTTTATGATGGGCCTTTACTGTATATTCATTCTTTTCCTTTGCCTCTTATATATTGTTCTGGAATTTCTCATTTATTTTTGACTCAATGTAACCTTTATTCGTTATTCATTCATGCAGAAGTTGGGCGAATTGGTATAGGCATCTGTTATGACCTTCGGTTTCAGGAACTGGCAATGATATATGCAGCAAGAGGTTTGTTTGTTCCTCCCTTTGACATGTGAAAAGTTAAAATCTTGCTACACTGGTGGATGTTGTTATTACCTATCGATCGCTAATGACTAGTAGCCAAATAGAATTTTGGTAATTATGGTATTTTATAAATTTTGGGAGGACATTGATGGATTGATTCAAGGGGTACCAAATAGGGAAAATATTTTTATAAGAAGAGACTTGAATGGTAATGTTGGAAACTATAGTGGAGGGTTTTCAAAGAGTTCATGTATGCCATTGGTATGAAGTAAGAAGTGAATCAAGAGATGCTATTCTAGTGTTTGCAATGATGTATGGATATTAACGAACACTGTAAAGAAATACTTGGAGAATCTAAAGGATGTGGGCAAATGATTGAGAGAGAGTAACTAGATGTAGAGACAATGTCGCTTTATAAAGTGGTGAATGGGAAGCAAAAAAAACTTTGTCCAAGAGGGTAGTTTAAGGCTTATAATAATAATAATTATTATTATTTTTTAATAATTCGATAGTTGGGGGTGGGGGTATTTCAACCTTGGGCGTCTTCATTGGAAACACTAGAAGCTAAAAGACTCTTAAGGCTTATGATGAATTATATAGCAAGTTAAGGACGAAAGATGGAGTAAATAATATTTATAAACTTGAAAAGATAGGAGAAATGGAAAAAAGAGACTTTTGTAGTTAAAATTAGGGTTTTTTTTGTAGTGGTCTGTATAAGCACATTGTACTCCTATGGAGATAAGAACAGATGAAAACTTGATTGATAATAAAACTTCTCTTGGAATTCTTCCTATGGTCCGGTGTTGACTCATAAAGGTTCTCTCTTGCTTGGTGCTGGCTCTTAGGTTGCTAGCCTATCCATTAATTTTCAGTTCTTCAATATATTGTTGCATCGTTTTGGTTTTGTCCTACGACAAAATTTAGTATTAGCCACCAGCCGTTAAAAAAATCCTTTTCCGTCATACTTTTCTACCCATCAAAAGCCATCGCCGCCAAGCCAACAAACTCAATTGACTGACAACCTGAATAATCCATCCTGCTGTATTCCAAAACCATATGACCCATATTTGTCCCCCTACCCAACTCTAGTCCCCTTCCCTGCGCTACTAAATACAGCCTTGCTCAGCCAAACCAAGGCCTAGTCAGCAGCCACCGCAAATCCTGATTTTGAGACCACAAGATCTCTGATACGTTATCCAGCCTCCAAAAGATCTCCACTGTGATTAATCGATGCAAGATTATCTTGGTGCACAATCCTGAGTACCTCAACGGTTTCATCATCAGTCCTACATGCTGCATCACTAGTAGTTCACTAGAGAGTCGATTTATCATCACCAAACCAAGAAAAACAACTTCAATTGCACTAAAAATGAGCCCTCGGTTTCCTCAAGGATGTTAGCGATCGTTGCTAGATTGCCCCTGATTGTGGCCTTGATTGTCTCTCCAAATTGACTTTGGAATTTTTGCAGAAGAAAGGAGGCCTGAGTGCTAAAGTCTTTGATATCTAGGCATGCAAGAGATTGTCTTATTTCCTAACATGTGTTTCAGCCCGTGTTAACACGTTAGACCCTCTATTGGTGTTGAAATAGTGATTGACCTGTGTGTTGCTTCTTATTTGGTTGATGCCATGGCAATAATGAGGCTTGTTGGTACAGCTAGGGATTATTGGAATGATGTCGAGAACCTTCGCTACGAACCTGCCATTACTGATTGGTCACAGATGAAATTAAAATTTTCGAGATGAATATTATTCTAATTCTTTAAGAAAGAATATTTACCCCAATTTCATTATGATAATTTTCTAGATTGAAGAGACAATATGAGGCAAGGGAATAGACCTTCAGTTGCACAATTTGAAAAAGACAAGATGAGTGTTCATGTAGTTATCAGTCCTAAGTCCATTCCAACGCAGTCTACCAAAGAAAAAATATTATAGAATTTAGTGAAAGCCTTTTAAGACATGTCTAAACACTCAACTTGAGATACAAGTCCAAAAACAGATTGAACTTTGAATTTAGCACCCAAAGGATGACCCAGATATTTGATTGGGAGAGAACCCTGCTTGCAGCCAAGAACAACCAGGAAAAGGTCAATATTATGGACTACCCCAACCGGAACCAATTCTGACTTGCCCAGGTTAATCTTTAGACTCGACACCGCCTCAAACCAGATAAGAATCATACGAAGAATCAAAATCTGTTCTAAATTAGCCTCACAAAAAATTAGCGTGTCATCTGCAAAAAGGAGATGAGACACCGCCATGGATCTTCCCTCCAAGTTACCCACACTAAATCCCGACATGTGTCCTTCATGAACTGCTTTATCCAACATTCTTCCAAGAGCTTCCATCACCAAAACAAACAACAATGGAGACAATGGATCACCTTCCCTCAAACCTCTGGTGCTACCAAAGAATCCACAAGGAGAGCCATTAATCAAGATGGATAGACAAAAGAAGATCCATTGTCTCCATTTGGCAGAGAATCCACTTCTTTCTAACATCTGCAGCAGAAAACTCCAGTTTACATGGTCAAAAGCCTTCTCAACATCCAGCTTACAAATCTGCCCTGGCACCCCGGACTTCAATCTACTGTCAAGACATTCATTAGCAATAAGAACAGGGTCAATGATCTGTCTGTCCCTCACAAAAGCATTCTGAGATGCTGAGATTATATCTCCCATCACCGTGCGGAGTCGATTAGCCAAGACTTTAGCAATAATTTTATAAACCCCCCCAACCAAACTAATGGGCCGAAAATCCCTAATCTCACTTGCTGCATGTTTTTTAGGAATGAGAGTAATAAAAGTTGTGTTTAAACTTTTCTCAAACTGACCATTGGCAAAAAAATGATGAAATACAACCATAAGATCAGGTTTAACAATCCCCCAACAAGCTTGGAAAAAAGCCATTGGGAAGCCATCTGGTCCAGGAGATTTATCACCATGAAAACTCTGAACGACATCAAAAATTTCTGCCTCTTCAAAAGGTCTCTCTAACTAATTTGCATTATCGCCAGATATCATTGGAAAAACCAACGAATCCGGAAATGGTCGATCAACCTGTTGCTCAGAGTACAAATTCATGAAGAAATGAGTAATGTAGTCTGCAATTATACCCTGATCTGAAGATAAGGTACCATTAACCATTAGGCTTTCAATACCATTATTTTTTCTGTTAGAATTAGCCATTTTATGAAAGAATCTGGTATTGGCATCCCCTTCCTTCAAGTGCAACACCCTAGACTTTTGTCTCCTACTAATCTCTTCCATAAGAGTCAACTTTTCAATATTTGTACAAAGCTTAGTTTGTTCTAACTTCTCCTCAGCTGTTAATCTATGAGTCTCCTCTTTAGCATCCAAAACATTCAGCTTGCTCCAAAGGTCCTGTTTCCTAAAAGTGACATTGCCAAACTCAGTCTCATTCCACTTTTTTAAATCCAACTTCAAGGTAGCCAACTTCTTAGCTAGTATAAAACTTGGGGTTCCTTGGAACAAATAGGATGCCCACCACTTCTTCACTTTGTCGACAAAATTTTCCACCCTCAACCACATATTTTCAAAACGGAAAGGAATTCTACCTCTTTGCTGACTCCGACCCTCCAACAAAATAGGAAAATGGTCAGAAAGTACTCTAGACATCCTTTTTTGGGTGAACTGAGTGAAGTGATCTACCAAAAGTGGGGAGAAAAGGAACCGATCTAGCTGAGAAGCTGAGGATGTATTGGACCAGGTGTAAAGGCCCCCTTCCATATGTACATCCATCAACCCATGCAAAGAAACAAAGTCAGAAAATCCATACATAGCCCGAGAGTAGCTAGTAGCCCCTAATCGCTCTGATGGGAAACGGATTATATTAAAGTCCCCTCTGAGGCACCAAGGCAAATCCCACCAACTGATTAGCCCGGTTAGTTCCTCCCACATCAACCTACGCTTTTTGTTCAAATTTGGCCCATATACGCCTGTAAAGGCCCACTCAAATTGGTCACCTACATTTTTAAACTTGCATGAAACCGAAAAATGCCCCACCGCTTCCTCCACCTTTTCCACAACCTGTCTATCCCACATCAATAAAATACCTCCAGAAGCACCATCTGAACCCAGGTACAACCAATCTACATATGGACAACTCCATATACTTCGAACAATACCTCTAGTAATCCATTCTAGTTTGGTCTCTTGCAAACACACGATATCAGCCTTCCAGGATCGCAACAAGTTATGAATCTGAAGCCTCTTGTCAACTTCATTCAGCCCTCTGACATTCCAGGAAAGAAGCTTCAAATTCATTGAGCAACAGAAAGAACCCGATTCCTATTAATACCACTTCGCCTAGCAGATGTAGAGCCATAATTAATAGAACTAAACAACCCTTTCAACTCTCTTAAACCTTTCAACCCCGAACCTTTTAAACCACTCACCCCCGAACCTTTTAAACCACATGTTTTCTTGCTCACCTCAGCCCTTCGATTTAATTCAGCTTCAACAGCCAATAAAAATTCTGTTGCTTGATCTTCCAAACCCTCAAGGGACGTGCCAAGGAAGCTATCGAAATTATTGAATCTCTTTTGAAACCAATCGGAATAAGGTTCCTGACTCTCTGAAGTATCCATACCCACAAAACTTTCCACATCCACAAGTGACTGCTCTGCCATGGCCAGAGGTAGAGAAAAAGCAATTGGATCAACAACTAGGGGTTGATCAGCTTCCTCCGAGTAGGTATCCGAAACCCCATCCTCCACCAATACTTCATCCTCTTTGATAAGAGCCAATGACACATTCGTAACGTCAGAAGACTCCAACGGAACTAAAACCAGCTGTTTTTGCTTTTCCGAAACCTCTATAGCTTCACACCGAGGCAAAGAGATCTGAATCGAAACCGCAACCCTCCTCCCATCATGTAATTCAAGTACCCACTGCTCCGAATTCCCCCATTTCTTGACTATATTGCCGGAATGCTCCTGGAGAATCAGTCGGAGGTCACGCTCTAAGCTCTCGTCGCTATCTGTGGTACATGCCGACCCATTCCTGGCCTCCACGGACTTGTCGGAGTCGAGAAGCTCAGACTCGACTACATCGGAGACTTATTTCGAGTCAATCAACGCCGATAACTCATACCTGGCTTCATCGATCTTATCGGAGTTGAGAAATTGAGCAGTGGCAACATTGGAGACCATCGACGACATCAGCGGCATTATCGATGGACACGACGAAGACTGGTTGGGTCTCTCGCATGGACACGACGAAGACTTCCCTGGAGGTTGGGTCTCTCGCATTGGGAAAGACTTGGTGGTCAGTTCTTTTCTTTTGGGTTGCCAGACCAAAGTGGGCTTGGGCTTAAATTTGTGGACATGAGGTGAGTTAAGTGGGATAGCTTCAGCAAGTGCATTGGGCCTAAAGACAGCTTGCGTGGGCCCAACACTAGAAGGACTTACACAACCCACTTCTTTAATGTTGGAGCACTTAATTTCCCACTTACCATTCAGCCCACGCTCCAAACTTAAAGAAACTTCTAGCGACAAAGGAGATTTAGCACCATTAAGAGCATCGTCCTTTATTTCAAGTGTGAATTCAGCCTTAGGAACTGTGCTTACCTGCCCAGCACCCCTATCGCGCGAATCCTGGTTCTGATTGCTCAAGCTTGATTTGATTGATTGATTTGATTTGATTGAATTTTGAATGTTGGGCATTGAATGCTTTCCTGTTCCGCTTCCACCATTGTTTTTCCAATCACCGTCCACCGCTGCTGACAGAAAGGATTTTTGTTGTCTGAACTTTTGCATTGTCGGGATCAGGACAGGTCGAGATGGCGGTTTGACGACAAGTGTGTCGGGAGCAATAGCCTTACGTAGATGAAATCCAAATCCTCTCCACCCACTACCCAGCTTTCCTTCTGGTACAATGATGAGGCCCTTCCGACGACCATGAACAAGTTCAGAGATCATATGAAAGCTTCCATGTGCATTGAATCCCAATTGCAAAATAAAAACCTTATTACCATCCCTGAAGGTTCTAGCAAAATTTTCAGGAGGTGTATTTGACATGAGATCCTCTACATAAGTTAGCAAACGTTTAGCACTCTCTTTACCCATGAAAACCAACCGGAGAGAATCCTTATTTCTTTCATATATACGTAACATGTAGAAAGTACCTCCCTCCTCCATTGAAAATTCAAACGTTTTGGATTTGACAAAAAAGAAAATGGACCTCCCATGATAACCAAGAAAATTGGCGGGTTGGAAACGCGTATATTTATCCAAGGGAGGTAGAGTCACCCTAATCAAAAGCACCCTATCTAATTTACTCACTTATTTTCTATCTTTATTTCCTATACTTGCTAGTGTGGCTAACCGAATTGAGAGGCTCTAGCGGAATTTCTTATGGGGCAGTTTTGGAGATGATCCTAAAATTCATTTGGTTAAATAGGCTACTGTTTGTGCTCCTATTTCTTCGGGTGGCTTAGGGATGAGGAAGATAAGACTTTTCAATGAAGCTTTACTTGGGAAGTGGCTTTGGTGATTTGGGATTGAGGAAGATGCCCTTTGGAGACAAGTGATAGAGATGAAATATGGATGTGTGTGGGGGGCTGGTGTACCAGATTTGTGAATGGCCCTTATGGTGTTGCTTTATGGAAAAATATCAGTCAGGATTGGCCTTCTTTCTATCGCCATATTTTGTATGATATTGGTGATGGGTCTAGAGTGAAGTTTTGGCAAGACCGGTGGTGTGGAGAGACATCTCTTGCTGTTAGATATCCTGACTTGTTAAGATTTTGCAGGAATAAGGATGCTAGTGTGGCTGAGCTTATGAAGTCCGCCAATGGTGTCCTCTTTTGGGATGTGAGATTCTTTAGGGGTGTGCATGCTTGGGATCTAGAGGCTATGTCAGACTTCATGAAAACCATATATGATTCTCCTATAAGGGGGCTAGGTGAGGATAAAATGTGTTGGATATCTAGCAAAGATAAGGGTTTCATGGTTAGTGATTATTATATAATTTTAGTTGGCAATACTTTCTATGGTTTTCCTTGGAAAAGTATTTGGAAGCAGAAGATTTCCTCTAGAGTAGCTTTCTTTGTATGGACAACAGTCTTAGGGAAATGCTTGATGATTGATAATTTACGAAAAAGGAAGGTGTGGATTTTGGATTGATGCTACATGTGTAAGAGAAATGGTGAATCGGTTGACCATCTATTCCTTCATTGTCCTTTTGCTATGGATCTATGGTCTATGGTTTTGGGTCTATTTGGAGTATCTTGGGTTATGCCGCACATTGTTTTGGGGTTGTTACGGTGTTGGCAAGGCAGCTTTGGTCGTCATCGAAATGGTTATATTTGGTCCATCATTCCTCATTGCTTATTGTGGTGTCTTTGGAGGGAGAGAAATAGTAGATGTTTTGAAGATATTGAGAGATCTATTCCGGACCTCAAGCTACTCTTTTTTAGATCTTTAAGGGATTGGTTGTTTGCTTTGCAAAAACAATCATTCCCTTCCTTTATTGATTTCCTAGACTCTTGCAATTTTTGTATTTGATTTCTTATCCCTTGTTCATTCCCAGTGTACTAGGGTGTTCCTTTTTTATATCAATATAACTTATTACTTATCAAAAAAAAAAAAACTTTGCAGGCAAAGCTTCATAGATGGGAATACAGTAGTGCCGAGCCATCAAAACCTAGTACTGGAATAGAAGTACAAGTGCTAAAAAGCGTTTCTGTAATGTTTGTGCAGCAAGAAGATCCTACTTTAGAGCTTAAGTAGTAAGGTGAAATATTTGAACCATATCTAATGGACATAAGCCAACCTGTTGAAGAGTTATAGGGTGCACATATAGAAAATGAGTTTGATGCATGTGCTACCGATTGACCCTTCTTGGTGCATGAATTGGAAAAGCTTGATATAATGGTACCTTCTATTTTTTTGGGGATAAGCATTGAAATTATATTGATAAAAAAGGAACAACGGTACCTTCTATGAATCAAGATAAGGCTGTCTCATTTGCATCACTGATTCTACACATAGATTTTATAATTCCAGACAAATTTATTGATGTGGTAGAATATAAGGCTTCTTTATTCTTAGTGATTCCATAATTGAAGCAAGAATCCATTGCTAAAATTCTTATCCTTCAACAATTTAAAACTCGAGGTCAAGTTTTCTCTAACCAAGGGAGGGAGTATGATGCAGGAAGTGCAAAGAAATATTTGTTTTAACTTAGTTTTATTTCTTTTTGGAAATCAATGGTATTTTTTTTTTTTTTTATAGGTAATAGAAGTTTTATTAAAAAGAAAAGTACATTGTGTTTACGATAGTAAACCCATTGCGCTTGAAGCGAATACAAACAAATCAAAGGGAAGAGCTAACAGAAATTAAGAAATCAAACGTGGAAGTACAATGTGTAAAACCCCAAATATGAGTCCACTCAAACAAAGTCCTAGCCAACAAAGACTTCACAAGATCCACTAGTCTCTCAATATCTTCAAACGTACGTGAATTACGTTCCCTCCAAATTAACTACATAAGACAAGCCGGTACCATATTCCAAACATTTGAAGAAAATTTCCCTAACCAATTCCTCCATTCAAAAAGAAGAGAAACAACTGTATTCAGCATCACCCATTGAACCCCAAAGACCAGAAAAACTTCACTCCACAGAGCATGAGCAAACTTACAATGAAGCAGAAGATGATTCATAGTTTCCTCATCACAAAGACATAAACAAGGTTATTAGTATTTTATTTCCTAGAGTTAAGGTTATTTTTGTAATTTAATAATTAGGATTTTCCAAGTCAATTAAAGTTAGGGTGTTCAATATCACTTAGAATTAGGGTTTACTTTTAGTAGTCTATATAAGTACATTGTACTCCTATGGAGACAAGATGACAGCTTGATTGATTATAATAATTTTCTTATAATTCTTCCAATAGTTTGGTGTTGACTCCAACCAACCTTAGGTGCTAACTCTTAGTGGTTCTCTCTTACTTGGTGTTAACTCCAAGCAAGCCTAGGGGATTGACTCCTAGGCTTCAAATCCTCTATTTTTCTGTTCTTCAATTAATTGTTGTGGCATTGTGCTTTTGTCTTACATCATTTTTCTAGGGCAATCTATTGGAAGCTATTTTTTATGCAGACATCTGGTGGAAAAGCATAGTGAAGTCTCTGAAGATTTCTAAATGGTTATTGATTTAGACAAAGCATATGATAGGGTACTTAGAGAGGTTATTAGGTGGGTTTTAGAAAAGAAAGGAGTTGCTTTAAAGTATATTAAGTTAATTAAGGATATGTATGATGGAGCTATAACTAGAGAACTAGAGAACAAGTGGAGGCATCATAATAGAGTTTCTAATCATTATATGTTTATGTAAATGATCAACATTAATCCATATCTCTTTACACTGGTTATGGATGAGTTCATTAAATCGATATAAGATGAAGTCCCTTGGTGTATGATTTTTGCAAATGATGTAGTTTTAGCGGATAAAACTAACCGTGGAGTTAATATCAATTCAGAAATATGGAGGTGTTTTATAATTAAAAGCCTTTGGGCTAAGAAGGATGAAAACATAGTACATGGAATGTAACTTTATTAAATGTAGAAATAAAGATGAAGGGATTGAAAGACTTGATAATCAAGAGATACCAAAGTGTGATTGCTTTCTATATTTTAAATTAATAATTCATTAGGATGGAGAGATTGAAGATGATGTGAATCATAGGATAAAAGTATGGTGGATGAAGTGGAGAAGCGGAGAAGCGTATCAAAAGTGTTGTGTGATTGTAGAATACCTATTAAGTTATAGAGAAAATTTTATTCGGCTTTTATAAGACTAGTTATGCTATAAGTATTGTGTGATGAGAATGTTAAGATGGATAAGTGAAAATATAAGGATAGATAGGATTCAAAATGAAGACAGTCACTTAAAGATAAGAGTGGATAGTAGGCTAAAATCAAGAGTTCCTGGGGTGTTGTGTATGTTGGATGTAGAGAAGGCATATGATCATGTGAATTGGGACTTCCTCATTTATATGTTGGATCATTGTGGTTTTCTTGAAAAATGGAGAAGATGGGTTTTCTTCTACATCTCTATTGTTAAACTCTCCATTCTCATTAATGGAATTTCGTGTGGATTCTTTGAAAGCTCTAGAGGTATAAGACAGGGTGATCCATTATCCCCTTTATTGTTTGTCATTGTTATGGATGCTTTTAGTAAAATTATGGATAAGGCAATGAGGGATGGGCTCATGTCTGGTATTAGAGTGGGTCCCATAGGTAACTCCTTGCATGTGAGTTATCTTCTCTTCGCTGATGATACCTTGGTCTTATGTGATGCTGATCTTGGTTAGATTCTGTTTCTCCAACTAGTGCTGTTTTGGTTTGAAGTTGTTTCTGGTTTGAAAATTAATATGGGTAAGTTTGAATTGGTCCCTGTGGGTGTGGTTTCAAATATAGCAAATATGGTGGATGTGCTAGGGTGCAAGCAAGGCTCTATCCCGATGAAATATTTAGGTCTTCTGTTGGGTGCTAATGTTAGAGATAGTTTTATTTGGAATCCAATTATTGAGAAGATGAAGAGGAGGTTAGCAGGTTGGAATCTACTGTATCTCTCAAAAGGAGGTAAAGTTACTCTTATTAAGAGTACTTTGTCCAATCTTCCAACTTATTTTCTCTCTTTTTCCAATCCTGGTGGAGGTTGCAAACCGTATTGAGCAACTTCGATGAAATTTTCTCTGGAGTGGTGTGGGGGATGTTAAAGAAACTCACCTAGTGAAATGGGCTACAATTTGCGCTCCTCTTCATTCAGGAGGTTTAGCTATTAGAAGTTTGAGAAGTTTTAATAAAGTTTTGTTTGGAAAATGGTTATGGAGATTTGGGAATGAGCGACAGGCCTTGTGGAGGAGAGTGATAGGGGCAAAGTATGGTTGTGAAGGGGGAGGTTGGTGCTTTCTTCCCATTATTGGCTCTCATGGAGTGAGTTTGTGGAAGTCTATTAGCCGTGGTTGGCCATCTTTTGTTCGTCACATACAATTTGAGGTTGGGGCCGGGTTTACTGCTAGATTTTGGCAGGACATTTGGTGTGGGGACACTTCTTTGTGTGTGCGCTATCCGAGACTTTTTTCTTTAAGTCGAAATAAGGAGGCCTATGTGGCTGATTTGATGAAGTTCCCAAATGGTGTTCTTTTCTGGGATCTAAATTTTAGAAGATACAGTGAAGATTGGGAATTGGAATCCTTTTACAGTTTAATGTCTAGAGTTTATGGAGCTTCTTTGAGAGGAGCTAGGGATGATAAGATGTGTTGGAAACTTGCTATGGGAAGAGGTTTTGCTGTTCGTTCTTATTACCAAGTTCTAACAAAAAGTTTCTATCAGTCTTTCCCTTGGAAGACTATTTGGAAGTCTAAGGTCCCTTCTAGAGTTGCTTTTTTTGTTTGGACTGCAGTTTTGGGGAATATTTTGACTACTGATAATCTTAGGAAATGAAAGATTTTGATTTTGGATTGGTGTAGTATGTGTAAAAGAAATGGGGAATCAGTAGACCACCTCTTTATCCATTGCCCTATTGCTTTTGATTTGTGGTCTATGGTGTTTACTTTGTTTGGCACTCACTGGGTTATGCTGAAAACAGTGGTGGAGCTGTTGACTTGTCGGCAAGGAAAGTTTGGGAGGCATTAGAATGCTGCTATTTGGATGGCTGTGCCCCATTGTTTGATGTGGTGCATTTGGTGGGAGAGGAATAACTGGCATTTTGAGGATTTAGAGAGATTAGTTTCAGATCTTAAATTCTTCTTCCTTAAGATTCTTTTGGATTGGGTTGCAGTGTTAGGCTTTCGTTCTTTTTCTTCGGTCCATAGTTTCATGGACTTTTGTACTTTATGCACTTGATTTGTTTTTGTCCTTGATGTATACTTCCTGTATACTCAGGTGACACCCTTCTTCTTTTTAATATATTTTTATTACTTAAAAAAAAGAAAAAAGATAAAAGTGGTCTCTATTAATGAAAAGATGCAGGGGAGTTGCTTGAGATGGTTTGGTTATGTGCAAAGGAGAGCGATTAAAGCACTGGTGACGAAGAGTGAGTAGATTGAAGTCTAGGGAAAAAAAAGGACAAAGAAAGACCTAAAATAACATTAGTAGAAGAAGTAAAAAAATGACATGTCAGTTAAAAATGTGATAAAGGCCAATGAGCTTTAGCTGTATTGGCTCCTCCTCCCCATGTAAGTCTTAGGTGGAGGGTGTGATTGTGGGTTCAAGATCTATGGGGTGCATGTGTAGTACTAATAAAAAATTAAAAATGTGATAGACAATATGATTTTGGATAGGATAGAATCGTGGAAAAGAGTACATGTGGTTGACCTTTGATTAGTATGGAAGGATCCATAGCTGACCTCAAAGCTTTGGGACTAAGATTTGGTGGTTGTTTTATAAATTATTCATATGTGCAAATAGATGATATTTCTAGATTTTATATTCAACACAGTACAGTTTTAATCCCAACTACACAGGATCAGCTACGAGTATTCTTCTTTGCCTCACAATTTCAAGTTCCACGATTGCATTTTTCAAAAATCATTGAAAAAATGTTTCTAGTCATTAGCATTATTGTGTGAAAGAGGTTATACAAAGATGGAGCTTCTCCTGTAAGATTGTGATATAAGTGCGTACTTTTTATAGTTTCTTTGTTTGGCTTCTATTATCCTTATTTCTCTTTTGTTCATTACTATAAAAGTTGTGATTTATCATTGCAAATACTGTTTTTTACCAGTCAGTACTCTTCCTAGCATAAAATTTTTCAGTCTCTCATAAGCATTCTAATATCAATATTGTAGTAGATTAAATGCAAAAATGGTTTACTTGTACAGCATCCAGTCCTTTTTTTTGCTGTTTTAGTGATTCTTCTGATATATTTGAAATTTGTAATGGTCTCTTTGTTTTCATGACCTCGCTATTGATGCCTCAGCAGATTTTGAAATTATTGCCCCCTTTCATCGTAGTAATTGTCTAGTTTGTATGTCATTGCACATGTTGATCGTCTTCTTAATATAAGGTACTATACATTAACAGATCCGAGTTTTTACATCAGGGGCTCACTTGCTATGCTATCCTGGGGCATTTAACATGACTACTGGACCATTGCATTGGGAGTTATTGCAGAGGGCAAGGTAGCAACAAATTTCACTTATGGAAGAATTTATATTCCTCAAAATGTTGTGTTGTAATCATCATGATAGTTTGATATCCCGAGGTTCTTTCTCAATGGCCCAGTTGGCACTTATTTGATATTATACCTTTTTTTTTTTTTTTTTTTTGCTTGCTTATGAGGGTGCCTAGAGCTTTTTGAGCACCTGACTTTCCCTTGGGTTTGTACGGTTCCTTGTCTCACACACACCAAGAAATTACAAGAAGGAATATCTTGGGAGTGGCCCCAAGATGTTGGCTAGAGAATTTGAATTCAAGACTTTATGGATCTCATGAGGCCTTAGGAATCACTAGGCCAATCCCTTGGGGTTTATTTGATCTTATACCTACAACAATGCTTTCAAGTTACTAATTAATGTGCAAAACCAGTGGGATTTTCCAGTGATGTCTACAGTGGAACTTGATCTTTATATATATATATATATATATAGTTTTCACACGATGTGTAGGCTGGGAAAAATGTGGGAAATATTTTTTGAGAGGGTAACTTTAAATTAGTGAAGTAGGAATTATATATATATATATATATATTTTTTTTTTTAACAGAAGGGAAAATATATTTACTTGTGTTCTTGGACTTTGTTCATTCTCCTTTTAATGTCCCCCCTTTGTCCATTCCCCTCATTGATTATTCAGTAATCTCCTGTAATTTTATGAATAAAATTGTCATTTATGCTATTTGTAGCTTTAGATGATAATTTCATCATTCTTCTATTAATATGTTGATCATTTTCCATGTGCAGGGCTGTAGATAATCAGGTATGCTAACAAAAATTCATTTTTCTTATTGTGTATGATGAGCATCGTGTTAAAGGGTAAATTTTATAAGACTACTATACGACTAGCTATGCTCTATGGTACCGAATGTTGGGTTATTAAGAAATAATATATTCATAAAATGAGTGTAGCCGAAATGAGAATGTTAAGTTGGATAAGTTGAAATACACAAAAAGATAGGATCTGAAATGAGGAAATTTGCTTGAAGATATGGGTAGCTCCTATTGATGAAAAGATTAGAGAAAATCGCTTGAGATGGTTTGGCCATGTTCAAAGGAGAGCGGTTAATGCACTGGTAAGAGTGAGTCGATCTAAGTTGAGTGAATTAAAAAACGTAGAGGAAGATCCAATATAACATTAGTAGAAGTAATAAAAAAGGACTTATCAATTAAGGGAGTAACTAAGAATATGACTTCAGATAGAATAGAATGGAGGAAAAGAATACATGTGGTTAACCTTAACTAATCTATTGAGGATTCATAGCTGACCCCAAAAATTTGGGAGTCAAGGCTTCTTGTTGTTGTATATGATCAGTCTTGTGGTTTACATTTGTCTCATTGTTGGTATCTTTAGGTATTTTCTGGAGCTCATGTCATGGTTCTAAATGGAATTTTTGTGATAAATTCTATGCTTACGAATTACCAGTAATAGTGTTATAAATCTGGTCCTGGTGTTCCTCTTCTAATGCTATTAAATCATAATCTGTAATAATACTTGACAGAACTTCTGTGTTTCTATCTTACATTTGTTTCAATAGTGTGTGGAAGATTTGCTTGTTTTGGATTATAAACAACGAAATATTGTCATTTTGTAAGAGCTTGTGTTACTTGTACATAGAAAGTTAGTTGTTTTCTTCATTCCTCGCTCTGAAGTTTGCATCTTTTTTCCTGACTCTGCCACCCTAATCCTTAATGATCATTTTTTAATGTTTTGTTTTCCGATGTTGTAAATGATTAATCTTCTCATATAAGAGAGTCAAGAATGTTTGATTATGTATTAGTAAAGATAATCACTTGTTTAGATGAAAGTATGAATATTAATAAAGACAATGGTAGCAGATTAGGGTTCCCACACCTGATAGTTAGGGTTGGAGCTCTTTGGAGTGTTAGTGGTAACATATTCTATAATTGTGCCTCCTAGACATTCCTCTTTAAAATTTGGTCATAATTGGAAGTTTTGCAAACGAAATTTGGTCAGAATTATGTAGTCAATACATGTTATTCATCAACTTTACAGCTGAGTCTTAGCCAATAAACGTGATTCAGCATGTCTTTAAAGTGTGAAAAAGCATCTTACTAATTCATGTTTTAATCAAATGAATGGTTATCTCTTGGAAGACATATAGATTGCAAACATGTTTTTTTTTTTTTTTTATTGTTTATAATGTTTACTATACTTTTAATGAGTGAAATTTCTCTGTATATACTGATGTCAAGGTTGCTTATTTTTGTTGAAAATTTTTTGACAGTTGTATGTAGCAACTTGTTCACCTGCTCGAGAGGCTGGGGCTGGTTATGTGGCTTGGGGCCACTCCACTCTTGTTGGACCAGTAAGTGGATATTTTGTTTCTCTTTTGGACAACAGTCATTCCTTGACAGATTGATATGTACTGCATGAGAAGTTCAAAATGATTGCTTCAAAGTTTATTTCACACTTCTCGTTTCTAAACTGAGTGGAGATTTTTACACTTGTAACTTAAGTAATATTACCATTACCACATAAATACTTACAGAAAACGAATAACCGTGACAGTTTGGAGAAGTCCTGGCAACTACTGAACACGAGGAGGCTATAATCTTGGCAGAGATTGATTATTCATTACTTGAGCTCCGGAGGTTATGTTCCTTCTGATCTAATATAATGTCTCTCTTTCATGTGGATTTAAAATTTTTTTTTTTTTTTTTAATTACTGAATGTTTATCCTAATTCTGTGATCAAAATACTCAGGACAAGTCTCCCCTTGTTAAAGCAACGACGAGGTGATCTTTACCAATTGGTAGATGTTAAAAGGCTAAATTCTCAGTGACTGGAGAAAGGAATTCTGGAGGACTGTTGTGATGTGTGGGACGAATTTCAGTTAGAAAATGTTAGTGCAATAAAAATGTGAGCATTATATTTTATGACTCTGTTTGCATAAACATTTCGGAGAATATTGTGTGGTTGTAGTCGGTGATTTTGGAGCTTGCATTTTGGGCTTGTGTTGTACTTTTTTGTATTATTAATATGTTGGAAAATTCCCAAGCTTTATATTGCACATATATTTAAATAGGGTAAAACTTAGGTATAGTATTTAGATGCTGTTCCTTAAGTTCACTTCTTAAGATTCAGTCGTGTGGTTTTTTTCTCATGAGGTGGAAGTTTTTTTTGAAAGACAATTCATTAACAACTAAAGAAAGCCAAGAGGTTCAGGACATATTATGTTAAAGTACATCCCATTGAGGTTATCCTCAAAAACATCAATCATGTCCACAGGCAGACTATCAAAAGATGAAAAATCAACAACTTGATTAAAACTCATCCTAGCAAAACTATCAACACAGCGGTTTGCTTGGTGTAAGCAATGCTTAATTCGAATCTGCTAAATGCGAGAAGCAAGTAGCCTCCAATCATCCAAGATAGGAGAGATGATATTGTTAGCATAAGAAGAGTTGCCTAGTACATCCATAATAGCTTTAGCGTCTAATTCAACAAGGGATGATATATTTAGGCTGCAACACAGCATGAGCCCCTCCCTAGGTCCCCACAATTCAGCAACAAGGTTGCTTGTAATCCCAATTCTTTTACTAAAACCTTTAATCCAACGACCACAATCATCTCTAATCACCCTTTCACAGCCAGCTAATCCGGAATCACCATTAGCCGAGCCATTCGTATTAAGTTTCATCCAATCTTCTGATGGTCTCTCCCAACAAATTCTTTTAATCACTTTTCGAGTTGGGGCTTTAGGGGAAGACACACAGTGAATAAACTTCATAGCTTGGTTTAATATCTCCCCAGGCGGGTTCGGGTTCCTGCTTTTCCTACAAAAAACAAATTTATTTCTACATTTCCAAATGTTCTACACAGCAATCGAGAAGACAATTTCCATGGGGGGTTTGCAGCAATTAACCTGCAACTTTCTCTACCTTTAGATGATAGCCATTTTTGCAAATTGTTTCTCCAAAAAGGCTTGATTTGAGGACATAATCTCCAGCTGATTTCACACATGCTTAATCTGAGGGTAGTTGCAGAGAGCATGTAGTATGGTCTCCGATCCTCCTTGGCAAATAAGGCATATGTTCTCATGAACTACACCTCTTCTCTCAAGACACACCTTGACCCCAATACTATTATGAGCACACATCCAGAGAAAGGTTTTAATTCTAGGGAGAGTGTCAGCTTTCCAAATCCACTTATTTGAGAAAGGGGGGTATCCTCAATACCCATAGCAATCTCGTAAGCACTTTTTAAATCAAAGGTGCCTTTAGGAGAGTCTGCCTAGGCCAATCTATCAGAGCCTCTATTAGTGAGGGCAGTAGGAGTTGCTTGAATCATCATCTTGATTTCTTGGGGTAGCTCAAAGGGTATTTTTTTCCCAATCCCAACCCGTGTTCGACATAATGTCCTTAATTTCCAAAGTACCTGCTTCCTCAGTAAAAGGTCCTTGAATGAGCTGCCTAAGTGGACTCTCCTTCGTCTAATTGCTAGACCAAACATTCAATCTGCTATCCCTTCCCACCATCCACCTGCTGCCCCTATTGAAGGTATCCATGCCTCTCTTCATTGTTGCCTATATAGGTGAGCAGGGAAGCTTATTTGCATTTGAAGTAGTTCTTCTTCTATGGCTGTAGTATTTCATCTTCAAGACTTGGACCCAAGGAGCCTCTCTTTTAGTGTGGAATCTCCAATTTAACTTAGAAAGAAGGGCAATATTCCTCCCATTGGCTGATTGCAACTCGAGGCCCATTTCCTCCTTGGTTTTGGTCACCTTGTCTCATCCAACCTAGTAGATTTTCTTAACTGTATTTGAAGACCCCTAAAGGAAATTCCGGTTGACCCTATCTAAACCATCCAAAATTCTGCTACGGAGGTGAGAATATTGCATAATGTAAGACGGTATAGAAGCCGAGGAGGCCTGAATGAGAACAGATTGGCCAGCCAAGGATAGCATATTAGCTTTCCACCTCAAAAGCTTTTGCTTCATTCTATCAAGGATGAAATTGTAGTTTTGGGATGAGGAACTAGGTTGCTTAAGGGGAAAACTAAGATACTTGCTAAGAAAAGGAGTGGAAGCAAACCCAAGGATCTCACACAACGACTCCCTAGTGTCCCTATCCACATTCGGGGAGA
This sequence comes from Notholithocarpus densiflorus, assembly GCA_030021035.2. Lineage (NCBI taxonomy): Eukaryota > Viridiplantae > Streptophyta > Magnoliopsida > Fagales > Fagaceae > Notholithocarpus > Notholithocarpus densiflorus. Next base: position 4,206 of record JARYZH020000462.1, on the reverse strand, counting down.
AGTAAACTCTTGATTTAGACTCACTCACTGTCTACTTGGATAAGCAACATAACTCATCAAGTACATCTCTTATGGCTGAACAATTAGCACCATCAGCTTTTGCAAAAAAGATAAGATCGTCTGCAAAAAGAAGATGGGAGAAGGCAGGACCACTTTGGGAAGCCTTAACTGGTTGCCAAAGCTTGGCATTGCATTTCTCCTCAATAAGCTGACCAAGAAAATCCATGCAAATAATGAAAAGGTAAGGAGACAAAGGGTCTCCTTGCCTTATCCCCCTTGATGGAAATATCGAGTCAAGAGCTTCACCGTTAAACAAAATAGATGTAGAGACCGTTGAAACACAACTCTTGATGATGTCTGTTAAGTTAGTTGGAAAGTTTGCCTTGAAAAGAATTTCTTTAATGAAACTCCATTCTAGCTTGTCATAAGCCTTCTCCAAATCAATATTTAGAGCCATATATTGCACTGTTCCTTTCTTTTTTCCTAGGGAGTGAATAATCTCCTAAGCTATAATAACATTATCAATTCCCTTTCTACCTGGCATAAAAGCCGTTTGCAGAGGAGATATGAGTTTTTCCAAATAGAGCCCCAATCTTGTCACAATAATCTTTGTCACCACTTTATACACAGTATTGCATAAACTTATGGGTCTACAATTACCTAAAGTTTCCGGACCTTGGATCTTAGGAATCAATGCTATGTGAGTTTTGTTTAAAAATTTAGGGACTTTCCTATTAGCAAAAATCTTCTTTACCTCTCTTATTATCAAGCTCCCCATTACTGGCCAAAAGTTTTGGAAGAAGCCTGCATGAAGACCATCTGGCCCAGGGCCTTAAAAGGTTTTAAAGACCACAAAGCAGCTTTAATCTCATCATCAATTGTACCTCCACTGATATTGTCCTTTCTTCCTCAGAGAGCCTAGGTTGCTATTAGGAAATAATGGGATTTGATCTAGAAGCACAAAACAGCGACGTCGAATAAATCCCATCAAATCCGCTTCTAATGAAATCTTTAATATCATTTTCTTTATAAATCCATTCCCCCACAACATTTTTAATTTCTATAATCTGATTTCTTTTCCTTCTGACCAGCATCGAAACATGATAAAAGGTCGTGTTATGATCTCCCTGGATCATCCAATTCACCTGGGATTTCAAAGCCCAAAGCTCCTCCTGATTAAGCACTACATCAAGCTCCCTTAGAAGCTCATTTTCCAAATTAAAGAGAAAGTTGGAAGGTTTATTAGCAACTACCTTTTGGATACCATTAACCCTTGCCATTAGATTCTTCTTTCTAGCAAATATGTTCCCAAAATGGTCCTTGTTCCAGGTAGTAGCTTTTCTAGAGAAAATCTCTATGGCATCCACTAATCTATTGCTGCTTCCCCACGCCTAAGAAACAATACTTGGAAAGGTAGAATCCAAAAGCCAGAAGGTTTGAAACCTAAAAGGCCGCTTCTTATCAGTATTTGCCGTTGGCTCCATCATTAGGACAGGGCAGTGGTCCGAGTGACATCTAGTAAGGTGGGTAACTCTTGCCTTAGGATACATCAAACACCAACTAGGATTCACAAAAAATCTATCTATTCTTTCCTATATCAGAGCTTGGACTTCCCTTTTATTTGTCCAAGTGAACCGAGGACCTGAGAACCCAATATCTATCATATTACACTTATCCAGGCACTCCTTGAATAATAAGGATCTATTAACACTCACAACTCTCCCCCCAAACTTATCATCCTTTAACAGAGGTTCATTAAAATCGCTTGCTATGATCCAGGGCATATTGTGGAGCTCTGCAACTCTCATAAGATTATTCCATAAAACATGCATTTCAGCACTTCTAGGACTAGCATACACAGCAGAAAATAACCATGTTGCGCTAGAAAATTGTACTCTGACCACAACATGAATTTCTTGCTTTGTGTTGGATAGCAGGGATATGTCAACCCTGTTAGAATTCCATAGCACCCAAGCCCACCTACATATCCAATAGTGTTGGTGTGAATTACTCCATCAAAAGGAAGCCTATTAGTTATCTCCCTTGCTCTTTCTCCCCCAACTTGGGTTTCCATCACAACAAGGATTGTTGGATTATGATTCTGAACCAGCTCTTTGACACGGCTTTGAAAAGAGGGCTTTAGAGCACCCCTACAATTCCAAATGATGATTTTTTTTTGATAAACCCAAATGATGATATTCATGAGGAAGTTATGATTTGGAGTTGGACATTCATCAAAAGGCGACATCGACTTTGCCTCCTACCTCAAATTCCATCCGGTCCACTTGAGCACCTCCCTCGTCTGCCCTCTCTGGGATACAATGTCAAACTGTGCCGAAGGACTCCCATTTCCATTTCTTGAGACAAAACATGGAGATTGAAGGTCATCGTCAGTTGGAAGACTTGTACCAGCTTCGTGGTTGGCTTGTTTCCCATGATGGAAGTGGATATTGGCTATCTCTCTAACATTCTCCGCTCCGAGAGGCACTCCATCGTGTTCACATTGCACAGCACGAGAATTTGGGAAATCTGAGGCAGGCTTTCCCAAACTAACTTGTGTTCCTCCTCCAGTTGTAGACACCCCATTTTACAACTTGCATTTAACCAATATTAAGGGCAAAACAGTAATGTTGCACCAAGGGCATGATCGTAATTTCAACATTTAGATCTTTATATTTGTGATATAAAACAAATCTTGATGCTCTAACGATCACAATGGTATGTCATGGCCTTGATCGGACCATCTGATCAAAAGTTATCATACAAAAAATTTTCAATGATCGTGGCTCACCTACACAATGGGCCTGATCATGTCCTATTTTAAACACTTAATTTTGATTGGTTCCAATAAGAATTAATTTAAAATTAATTAAGTGTGAATTTTGATTGGATTTCATTTTATTTTATTATTTTTTAAGAAATAATAAATTTTTTTTTCCTTTATGGCATCTTATCCGCTCTTTTGAAAAATAATTTGGATAAAGAAAAGATATGATCCATGAAAAATTTCAAAAATAATAGAAAATGCTCAAAAACATTACTATTTTCAGCAACAACTTGCATGTCATTTTTGGCCTAGAAAACGTTGAAATGTGGTTTTCTATATTTCTGGAAAAGTTGTAGAGAATTGAATTTCCTTTTAAAAACACCAATCTCAAATCAGTTAGAATTTTGAGCAGAAAGTTAGAGCCAAAATACGAAACAGGTGCAGAAGATAACACAAATTCAGCATCATCTTCAACTTTCTTTCAAAATTTCAAACAGGGATCAACACCAAATTCGTTCCAGCTTATCTAAACAAGTTTATCTCCCCCCTTAGCTTCAGAAGAAAGCTAATAACTGAGCTTTAAAGCTAAGCCATCTCTTCCCCTATAAATAGAGAAGACCTCTTCCATTTTCGGCACCCCATTCCCTCTGGAGAGCTAGTAAGAAAGCATAAAAGAAAAGTTGTTGTGCAACCATTGTTCTTACTTTGGTTGTAGTTTAGTACTTCCTTGCTTTCTCCCTAGCCCTTTAAGTGATCACTTTCCCCTTTAATTTATGCTCTATGCTGGTAAGTAGTTAATTATGTTCTTTAAATTTCTGCACTAGTTTATTATTCCTTATATTTCTTGCTCTCTCTTTAGTCTTTCAGAAAATATTAAGATTCATTATAGTTTGTCTCAAATTGCTAAATTGCTTTCATTCATGTTCTCATAAAATATATGTAGATTTTGATTAAGCTTTCTTTTCATTACTTGGTTTCTTTCTTTGTAATCTTGTTTATATAATGTATCATATTAATAAACTATATGTACTGTCACATGTATATAAACTATATGTATTGCATTGAATTGAGTTTATGATCTCATATATATATTTTTTTATATTCGGCCTTTAGTTTGATATTCATGCTTAAATGTTGAGTTTGTTTAAACTTTTGGTTTGTTATCCTATGCCTAAGTTTCATTTTCCTCCAACATGCTTAAACTCTTGTTTGCTATCACATGCTTGATTTTCATTTTCTTCTAACTTGTTTAAACTTTTGTTTTCTGTCACATGCTTGATTTTCATTTTCTTCTAACATGCTTAAACTTTTGTTTTCTGTCACATGCTTGATTTTATTTTTCCTCCAACATGCTTGGATTTTTGTTTTCCATCACATGCTAAATTCTTGAAGTCCTTTTGCATGCTAGATCTTTGATCTTTACTCTATATGTTGAAATT